>JAYMFT010255405.1:0-10843 GCA_038088735.1 Panulirus argus
TATATATAAATTTGTTGAGGATTTATATGAATGTTTGTGTGTCTTCGTTGTCGGTGGTCGTGAACATATACCCATGATTATACAGGGCTCTTGTGTCCATATGTATGCTGGAAGGGAACAGGTGTCTGCGACCAAAGATGGTGTACTAATCTGTCTTTGTCTGGCACTGTATGTTGGGGATTCTGGAAACCCAGTTGGTCCCTCAGTAATGCGAAGGAAATTGTTTTTCATCACCAGAATACGAGAGGAGACTAACTTTGGTACTGTTGCCTACGGCCTTTAAAACGCTAGATTTTACCTCACGTCGCCAGATTTCTCAGGCAGATTCGCCCTATCTTGCCTTCGTAAGTTAACCTCAATCGTTCGGGAAATGCGGTAATTCATTCGTATCCCATTAACAACGGTAGTAACCCGGGTTGATAATCTTCATCCGAGAGAAAGATGGCGCGCCTCATACCCTCTACATATTTACGAGAGCCAGATGCATCGTCATAATAAATATACTCCTTTAGCTCACTCCACCACCACCCTCTCCTACCAATCCTCTCTCCCTCCCTCCCTCCCTCAGAGTCATTTGTATTCCTCACTGTCACAGACCCAGCTCTTGTAAAACTCCAGCAGTAATTGTATCTACAATTTTTCGAGCTTTGTTTTCCAGTTTGTCTAAAGTAGAGTCCTCCCTTCGGGGTTCGAGGAGGGGGACCACCACCACTCGTTCGCCGCTAGAATTTTATTAACCTCTTGCTAGGCTAGGGAGAGCCAGTCCCCTCCCGTCCTCCTGTCCCGCCTCCTCCGTCCACCGACCCTCCCGGAGACACGCCAACGGGCCCCCTCGTCGCGGTGTGGGTGCTAGGAGGGTGGTCCGTCGCTGATTGGTATTAGCGTTAATTGGGTTCTTCCAGCGATATACTTGTTAGCTCATTACAGCAAGTCTTCAGTCGTGGTTTGGCCTTCGTCCTGCCCGCTAGCCTCTGTGACTCGCCGAGCCCTGCGTCATCTCGAAATACAGCTGTAAAACTGGCTTACTTGCGGTTTAGAACGAAGCGGAAAACGATAAAATTAACCGTTACAGTGGTCCGCAGTGTCCAAGACAAATACACCTTCAGAACTGATAAAAGAAACGGTGAGAAACTCGAGCGTCCAATCACAGCAGTGTGCACCCCTCCAGAGATTGAAAATAGCATTACAAAGCGATCAGAATTCCGAGTACACCTTCCAACCCAACCATCAAATACCGTCTGATATAAGAAAAAAGTTCCTAATACGGTTCCCATTCTAATATCAGGGCAGTGAGTGTGTTGGAGGAGATTTTTAGTCTCAAGATATCAAGTGAAAAAGGGCATCCTCGCCCCGTGCAGTCTGAGGTTCCCTTTTTGCACAAGTGATTTATACGAAAGTAATGATGATAAACAAACATCTAGTTCTATGAGGACTGCTAAGTCTTCGTTTCTTCTATCCAGTCGCTTGTTTTAGCAGATCTTTCGAATGTAAGTAATACCAACATCCGCTTGTAGCGAGACGAGTTCATCCAAAGAAAATCCTCCCTACTGACCAGCCAGAACTTACGCAATCGGGTAGGATCGACTGAAGCATCTGAACCGACCATATGGTTGGGATTTGATGGAGTTCTAAAGGAAGACACAGCTGCAATCCTTGCAGCTGTTACAGAGAATTAACGTTTTACAACGCAGTCTTTCTACAGTGATTCAAAGCGAGTTAAGAAAGAATCTAAAGAAGGCTAGATCTTCTCACTAAGCTGGATCAAAGTTAATATGAGATCGGTTGTAATTTGTCTTCATTTGATAGTCTAATCTTAACAGCTAAGGATCTGCCAGCCTTGTGAGTGAGTACAGAAGTCTTTTCAAAGGTCTGTAAAATAACTAGATTTCAATCATCTCCATCACTGAAAACGACAGTACATCGCCAAGTTATCATCGACCAAGCTGTCAAGAACTCTAGAGCGAGAATCGTCCTCGCCTGATCTCCCACCTGCCTGCCCAACTGGGCCATCTCCCTCCGTGTGTCAACCATCTGCAGCCCACTCAGTCGCCTCTTCCCTGGCCCGTCTCTCTTGAGCCTGCCTTAGCCCTGCCCCGCAACACACCTCTTCGGCGGCGTTCCCAGTTCACTTCGGCCGGTCCACTCAGCTCACTTCAGGCTGCGCGCATCCACATCCTCCCGCATGGACCTGCTACCCGCCTACCTCACAACCCAGTACTTGTGGGGTCTTCACTCCGGCTTGCTGCATCTCGGTAAATTACTATGCTCTCCGAACTAAGTTCTAAGCCCTGCATATTGCTGTATATATGGTATCAAGCTGAAATTAGCTACTGATGGCCATGTACCTTTATGTTTGACGTCTGCGCAGCTCTAGTGATTCATTTTTTGCTTATCAAGTTTTTTTTTTTCCCTCTCTTAAGTCCAGATCCCAAGGGGTAGAGTATGTTTGGGTATATGATATATACAGTACTCTGTCCATCAACGTTTTCCTCAGACCATCCATGTTAGACTCATAATTCATGGTCGTAGGGTTAATTAAACCCATAGTGTAAACAGCGCTGCTACTGGGTAATTTCACGTCTTTGCAAGGTATCACCGACGAGTTTATTTTCGTGTGGCGGTCAACTGGTCCTCAACAGTTCCCCTTACGGTGGTACAGAGAGGCACGGACAACAAGCATAATTACTCTTACACAAGCGATCTAGAATTTGATAGGAAAAATATCCTCAACTTAAGCCGTTATATTGTGGTTCAAGCTCTGTGCTTTCTTGTTCTGTCGGTTTAGAAGTGAGACTATTAATAATTCTGTTTTAATCAATCGACCATTGCTTGAGTTAGGTGGTCTTGGACACTCGGCAGGGTGATGGGTAAACCACTGTGCTGTCCCGCTCTTCTGATCAGACATAATCACTACATAATCACTACATAAGCATAGTTAAATTGAGCAAAGACTGAACGCAACATATAGTATCTGCATAACATGTCAAAGATATGATAAAAGAGATGAATGCGCATTAAACTTACGCTAGTATACAATCGTGGACGGGACGCATCCTAGTTAAACATTTCTATTCACACGATGTGTCGCCTTACTCTTAGTACGCTTCTTAAAGGCTAGACATTCTTGCTATTCACAGGCTCGAACACCTCTAATGAGGCTGTGCTCGGTCAACAAAGAGGAACTTATCATACCGAAAATAATTGGCTTCAATTAAACACAAATGATACTGTGTAATAGACAGAACTTTCTTTACGCAATACCTTAAACAAATATCACTTTAAATGCAGTGAAAAAAAAAGGTACAAAATACTTATCGTAGCAAGTTTAGCTTATTCTGTGAACAAAATCTTATGGATCTATCATCACACTTCGCAAACATGTTCTAATGAGAACACAGACCTGGTATGCATGTGTTAGTGCAGTTCCCGGAGCAAAATAGCTAGCCTTATGCGGCATCCACCCTGGATTTGCCACAGGAGCGGGAACCAGTACGCCCCGACATATTAGCGTCCTTCTGCCCTCCAACACCTTCTTCCTTTTTGGTTCTCCCCTTATCCTTATCCTTATCCTTTTCTCAGAGCATTGTTATCATAAGGTTTTGTCTATCTTAGCTTAAACCTTCCTTCCTTGAATACTCTTCTTTTATAATGTTCTGCCTCCATTATCTTTTGCTAAGTTTCAGCCTCAGTCTCCCACCTTAGTTTTATGTTGCAATGTTTCTTTTCACTGACTGTGATTATAATCAACATGTTGCGCTATATACCAATTTGCATTCTTCGGTTTTCCGTAATAGCGCTTTAATTTCATCTCATATTCACACGTTTCTTCTATTATCATCCATTTTGCTCCACTTTCATCACAATCAGATGCACCACATCTTTGTCCTTGTACTTCTCTTGAAAGCGTTTTGGTGAGTAAACGTCAGGTGTTCTTATGCCACGAATAAGGTGGATCTTCCTTCCACATAAACCGTGGGCTACAGTCAAAAGCTACTGGAAACTGTAAAGCTACTGGAAACTGTATTTACCGCAACGTTCGCTTTTGGAGTCTTCTTGTATCAATCGATACTCGTCATTACGTCCCAGGAGCGCAGCCCTGAATTGAAACCCTATTATTTCCTTTTCCTCCTGATACTCTACACAGATATCAGCATCCACTAGCGGCCTTTTGTATCTGATCCCTCCATCCCTTATGCGACTTTTTAAGCCCACTCGTCTGATCCTGCGCAAACAGATGATCGTTAACGTGTTTTCTGACGGGTGTGAAACTGTGGAGAACATATGATCTAATGTGCTTATCTGTCAGTGTCTCTGTGATCCCATGAAAGGCGAGGGTGGGCATGCATAATCCAACTTCTTCGCGTCTTCAGGTAAGGATGTGGAGCGCAAGTGGCAAGATCTGTGAACTGGAGTCTCAGACCGCTAGTGATGAATTAAGAGCAAGATACACACAAGACAGCTGGTTTCAGACCACTTGTGGTAACGGGAAATTAAGGGCAAGAAGTAACCACGACAGCTGGTGTCTCAGGCCACTAATGGAAATGGGTAACCGAGATCCAAAACCAAACCGGGCAGTTGGTCTTTCACGTCGTCAATGGTATTGGAGGATTAAGAGGAAGGAGTAAGCAAGACGGCTAGCTGCTCCGATCCTCAGGGCTCACTGTCCGGACTGACCTAATCAGGCGCCAAGATAACGTATTTCCCTACGATCCTGAGGGAATACTTCGGTAATATATCGTGCTTCTGTACGGTAGTGTGTAGCTGTGTGTGTGGTGTGTGTGGTTCAACTGCTATAGATGGAGATTGATTTAGAGCTGATCTGGGAGTGGGCAAGAGAGAATGATGGCGCTTATGGTAGAGGGCGATATAAGACGCGTAGCTTGGACGTAAGTTTTTCTTTACCATTCCTATGGCTGACGATGGTTTGCATGAACCACAAAGGTATTTCAGGTGTTATCGTTGCTTGTGGCTATTATTTTCAGTCGCAGAAAATCGTCAAAACATTTTCATATCACAGTTAATTTCCAGATTGTAACATCAGCACAACAGTAATACGTCCGATAAAGTTTTATTGTTCGCTTGTAAGCCACGGCGCCTCTTTCAATACAACGGTCCATATCAATTAGCAAACTGTTGAAAAGTTTTCATGCCCGAATATACATGATTGGAGTAGTCCGAAATTCTGCGTGAGAGCGGGAAACCTTCTGCTCTGTGCCTTTATCATTCCGTGACTCTTATAAGAATGTGGTTATCACAATGGTTTTATCTATCTTACCTTCTGTTGTGATACGAGTCTTTGGGACGAATGTGTGTTTAAAGAATCATATGGCTGTGGTAAAAGCCCGTGAGACTCAGAAAGGGAAGAGATGAAAGAGAGGAGGGAAGCAATGGCTAGTATCTTTTGAAGACATCACCAATTGGCTTTTGAAATGAGTCGCACTGATGTCTTGGGTTACATGAAACTTGGATCATTCTTTAGTTCTTAACGAAAAAGGTAAGAAAATGCATATGTAGGTTTGTGTATAAAGATTTTGAGGAAATTTTACCTGAATCAGATTTAAATACCAACATGATACTGCTCAGTAGTCCTCGTTTCGCTGAACTGTTTGCGAGTTGTATCGGATAGCCTATCCACTGCTTGACCTGCGCTGTAAACGACTGCGAAGCACAGCTGCCCTCAACTCTCGTTATGTACCTCACTGTATGGGAAAACTATCTCTTCAGTCAGCAGTGCTTCATTAGTTTCATTATTCAAGTTAACAATGTCCTCGGCAGGAAATTCGGCCGCTAATACTGAGCGTGATGGAATAGGCGGCTGGCACATGAATGATTTCATGAACGTGTATTACCCGAGCTCGTATTGTAACCCTGGTAAAGATGCCTCAGTACACTGTTCGACTGAGCCCAGTTCTGCCCGTCCAATGGATTCAAACTGATGTCCTGTTTATGGACACCCTGACTTACTCTGACAACTTTCTGCTCTTCGTTTTTCAATGTTAATTTTCTGTTTCATTTTACTTCAGCTCAGTCTCGCCCGCCGCTTGCCCGACCGTAGAGTCTTGCTTCGCTCTGAAAACTCTGACTTTCTTACTCCGCTGTAGGAATAAGGAAGGCTTATAGAATGAAACGCTTCTCGGACTTACTTACTCCCTTGTTAAAACAGGGAAAGCTTATAGAGCGAAACGCTTTAGCATTCTTCATTTCATATTATCATACATGCTTTATTTAACATTTTATATAATTCAAGAGGTACAATAAACTTTACTGAAAGAAAATGCATCGTAACTCGTTCTCCTAGTATTAGTTACCGTAGCACAAACTCCGATGTGATAGACACAATACCATAATCGTCCCTCTAACCATCTGTACATTATTTCACCTTAGGAACTCAGCCTGAAAAATATACACACTTCTCTTCCAGGTCACAGCTTAACACCTACTTAGCTTCACATGCCCCTTGTACATATAAGATATGCCTCTAGCATACCGTATTTTTCTTATGCAAACAAGACCATAACCATACTGCCTCCTGCTGCAGGTCACGGCGGGGTGAACCAGCTGGGCGGAGTGTTCGTGAACGGGCGGCCGCTCCCGGACATGGTCCGTCAGAGGATCGTGGAGCTGGCCCACAACGGCGTCCGTCCCTGCGACATCTCCCGCCAGCTCCGCGTCTCGCACGGATGCGTCTCCAAGATCCTCTCCAGGTACGTACTGTTTGTAGTCGTATTAATACTTGTAGTTGTAACATTAATAGCAGTGGTAGTAGTAGTAGTAGTAGTAGTTATACTGCTGATGGTGTATTGACAATAGCAATGCTGGTACAATTTGGTGGAGCCAGTGACACAAAGATCTAGAAATTGGTTCCTGATAGAATGAGATTGAATAAGAATATATAAGTATTTATGGAGAGGAGACATTATCGATGGATGTTTCACAATACTTGTATATATATTTTTCAAAGTCTTTGCAACCCGATCGAGATTTTGTGATGGCCCCGGATGGTCCTCACGCTCTGGCGAACACCACTGGTCTGGGGCCGTGGTGAATCTAGGTTTATCTTAAGTGTAGTGAATATGAATACGGCGGTGCCGCCCTCCGCAGTGAACAATGATACAGAGTGACAGTGGGGTGGGAGACATTCTGCAAACGTCGTCGTTATAGATTCTCATTTAGTATTCCTATTATTTTTAGTATTCTTAGCTCCGGTGTATCAATAGCTGATGAAATGCCGCCCACACCAGCTAACGTTTAGAAATCTACTTCAGATGCTTTTCCTACCGCTTATGTGTCTCACTTTTCCTCCTTTTTGCCGCTATGTCTCAAATAGCGTCTTCATTTACTATCATCATCTGTTGCTCTATACGATATACGTATTTCTTTAATTTGCCCTCCTTTCCCATTTCCCTCATTGCCTGGGCTTCTTTCCCCGTCCAAATGAATGAGATCAAAGCCGCTAAAAAGATAGAAATTATAATTTCTTATCAGTTGGCAAACAGGCTTTTAATGGTATTCTGGCGAACACCAGAGGAAAGAGAAGCCATAAAGAAAAAGGATAATCTCCTCCTCAGTTGGCTTTCACTGATATTCGCTTACTTCTGTCGGGTATTGCACTGGTTCTGGGTTTGTCCTCTGATCCTTCACCCAATAATATTCCCGCTCGTGATTGTCAGATATGTGCAATTTTCTTTATATCTCCTTTGTTTTACAGTTGTATATGAGCATTGTGGAAATAGACAGATTTTCGGAATCATTTTGCATCTTGATTATGCAGCAGTTGCTTTTGTCTTCATGTTTTAAGAAACAAAAAACTGCACATGAGCGTCGTGTTCTCTAAAAGGCATGCGCCTTCATGCCGTTCTTAAATCCTCCACCGAGTCATCCCTCCTGCATAGTCTTTGGAGGTCTAAAGCGGTACCTGAAGTGCCGTTGCGGCCTTCTGCAACGGTGGATTGTTGCTGGTCTCGTTCCCTAAAGTGGCCGCCGCTGCACGGTAGGGAGTTTGTCAAGGAATCAGAGTACGCTCCCAACCCTCAATGTCATCGCCATCTCCCGCCACTAGATTATTTGAACGTGTTAACCGTATGAAAATAAGAGAGGATCAGCCATATTCTTCACGTTAGGAAACGAGGTGAGTGGAGAGAGATGAGGGACTCGAGAGGCAAAAGTGCTTGACGATTCGGTTCTGCGGGTTTTCAAAGAAAAACAAAATGCATATTATGGGAGGAGAGCTTCCTGTGTCACCGAAGGGAAAACCTCATTGATAAAGCAATTTATTGAGCGTACTTTGTGTCCTTTGTGAAGTTGAAAACTGACATCCTGTCTGCAAGTCTCGTTTCTTATAGAGGACAGCAGAAACAGAAGAAAGTGGATAATATCCGCATATCTGAAGAGTTGAATGACAATATGCTTGCAGCACCAAAGACAGGAAAGAAAAATTATGTTTTACCAAGATCTGTGTCTGATTCTTTTTTTTCTTTTTTTAAGGATGCTACAAATACTGTATAAAAATATTTTTTTAGTGCAATGTTACACTTGCCTAAATATCTCTGGCTTTATACATTCATCAACTGTGTAATCTGCTCTATAATTACAATGGCATTTTTTCACTCCCATTGACACGTATTCCTAGATACTCTGCAATTTTGTCTTCAAAAAGTCGTCTATTAGTTGTCGTCTCACAATCGCCACGTTTACCAGCGACACTCTCCATATAACGTGTGTTGAAATCTATACTTTGTTCAAGTGATTTTTGATGCAGCTGAATCCACCACGTCCATTCCCTTGTATAGACGTGCAAGAGCATCCACAATCTACTATCATCCATCGAGCTCATTATATGCGCTCAGATCTTCACACGAACCTTCATCCTTCATCCAAATCCACATAATCCACCCAACTCATCCGCCTATTCTCTTAACTCGTGACAGTTCACAGAATGAAGTGGTTCTTGATCATCTTTCAACAACACAGGACACTTGAGTCACATATTTTCTCATCATGTTTAACAAGTTGGCTCCACAGGGGTATTTCCAGTAAGCGATTCGATATAAGAAACTGCTAGCTGACTGCTCCATTGTCTCGTTCCACTGTATACGGGGGAATGCCCGAGAGCTTAGCTCCCCGACGTGATTTCCGGCCTTTAAGTATAAAACGTCCTGTTTCTAACCAAGAATACAAGCTCAGTTGCAAACACTTGCAGTAATGCGTGTTTAACGTGGGCTATTAATTTTAGTTTGATGTTTCAAATTATAGTCATTAATTACGAAGACATATGTGATGATGGCGTCTGGGTATGAATCGCTCTTCACTTAGCAATAGCTAAAAAGAAAATGTTTTGGCTGTGTTACTCTTCCCATGTTTATTTGAACTGTTGGAATATCAAACATGATTTAGCCGTTGATTTATCATACATATATTTCTTTTCACTTGGGGATTAGTTAATGTACTCTTACGTTTTCGGAGTTCTGTGACAAAGTCAAGTGGAAAGTCGGACGCGCACCTCGACATAGAGCAACCCGCTGGATTATAATACGTACTTCCATGGGCACGTCAGTTTAGCGACACGGGGAGGAGCTGGGAGGAAAATGAGAGAGTGGGAGTTTTACGCGTCTGCCGTAGTTAATGTGAATCGCTAGCGACATGAGGTGACTGGGGTGGCCTCCTGCACAAATAGGTAACTCTTGGTGCCAGACTGCGGAGAAGTAATCAGGATTCTGGCCGGCCGCATACAACAGACCTCTCTAAGGCCCCGGAGATTATCGTAAACTCGGAGTATGATATCAAATAAAGACTCATTACCAGCTGTTGATACTTGATCTCGGAATAATCATTTTTGGAAGACAGAATTTCCTTCCTAGAATTCAAAACAAGACTTTATTATTCAATTAATGTCGAATTTACTACAGTTTATCGTCACGCAAAGGGGTAAGTCTAAAGACGGGATATGTGGCGTACCTTTCCCGAATTGCACACACTCCAAGCACTCTAAGATTACGCTGTGGTATGAGCTCTCGTTCATCACCCAGTTTACCGCTACCATAGCTTAATCAGCTAAATATTATGGTAACATAATAACCTGGACGTTCTGGTGGCGTCGTTGCTTTGCACAGACTCAAGTGCCGTTCCTATATACAGGCCAATGTGCTGCACTGACTAACGTTGCTGGTCTGTTATGCTAATACGTTGGCGAGCACACACTAAAGCTGCTCGTGTTCACTGAGTGAAAATCTTGGTATATAGCAAGAAAAGACTGCTACCACAATATTTGTGTTTGATCAAGCTATGGTTTCGGTAGACTGGGAAACGAACAAGCGTTCAGACCACGGCGTAATCTTAAAGAGTTAAGGATGTGTGCAAACAGAACACTGGTTAGAATAGACTAGGTACATCATTTAACACTAGTCTGTGCACAACAGTCTGGTGGAGCGTCATTGGTATCATTCTGACGGTAGTGTCAAAGGTGAACGTGAGAAAAGCAATGTACTTTCTTCACTGCTGCAAATGCATTTTACAACTTCTGGCTTCTGAATTTTGAATGGATCATTTTACGTTAACTGAAGGTATGTTTATGATTTAAATACGCAATCATTATGTTTATTCAAAAAAATTGTTGAAAGACTAGGATGTGATTTGCCTGAAAAAGACACTTTGTCATACAATCCAATCAGTCTAAAGAGGTTAATGTTATGTAAATGAACTTTAACATAATGGTTAAAGATGATCTTTGAGAGTCCAAAACGATAAGACCAAAAGAGATGCGTCAAGCATGATATTTTAACGGAGTTGCCTTTGTTCTGTTTATATCAAGGATGAAATTAAAAAACGAGACAAAAATCTATTGACT
>JAYMFT010255416.1:0-10843 GCA_038088735.1 Panulirus argus
GAAAGGTCTGTGGGGCCTGGATGTGGAAAGGGAGCTGTGGTTTCAGTGCATTACACATGACAGCTAGAGACTTAGTGTGAGCGAATGTGGCCGTTTCGTCTGTCTCCTGGTGCTACCTCGCCGGCGCGGGGGGTTGGCAATGGTATTTTTCCGTGGGGCGGAGTGGCATCAGGAGTGGATAGGGGCGAGGAAGTGTGAATATGTACAAGTGTGTATGTATGTATATATGTATATGTTGATATGTATGTATATGTAATGTGCATGTATGTATATATGTGTGTATGTGGGGGGATGGGTCTTTCTTCGTCTGTTTCCTGGCGCTACTTCACTGACGCAGGAAACAGCGATCAAGTATAATATAAATAAATAATATATATATATTGTACATAAACCTCTTTAGCTCTAATAATGTAACAACTACATAATAATTTCATGTTGTACCTCACCACGATCACACATGAAGGACTGAGATAGCTAAAGCTCCAATAAATAAATCACTTGTACTTTCTTGGTTTATCTACCTCAATAAGGTAGGAGAGCATTTTGAGAAAGAAATCTACACACAGTTATATAAGACTGAGGTAGAAATATATCATTACATGACTACAAAACATGCCTGGTTTTCTGAGAAATATCACTATAGACCAAAGAAGCAAGTAGAATGCTGATTATGAGGGAAGAATTTAAACAGTTTCAGCTTATCTAACTTGTATTCCAGCAGGACTAACTACCATGTGGTAGCTAACCTGGGATGTTTGAGCCATCAGAATTGGTTGTGACTCAGCAGAGGTGGTGACAGCAGTAGTGGTGATGGTGGTGGTAGTTGTGCTGCTTATGGGGTTGGGCGGTGAGGTAGTAGAGGTGGGGGGATGAGTGGGGGAGCCCAGACTGGCTAGGGTGTCTCTCAGGGCATCTAGTGAGTCCAGTCCCTCCTGTAAACACCACGCAACTCATGGTTCCAGGGTCAGCATGCAATTACTGTGCCAGCAGGAAAGCTAATAATTCTAGGATACCCATTTACATTTCACTTTTCCATAAAGCAAAAAAATTGAAGTCTGATGCTTAGATACAATTATGTACTTTTTCAAATGAGTCTTAAAAATAAGATGATTCGCCATCTTCCACCCAAGGCAACTACACCAATAACAGTTCTCCGAAATATCCTTATAAGGTATCTGTCATCCTGATATGATTTCTTACTGCAGGCCACCATTTAAGGCCTGAAAATAAGTTGAACTACCACTGACATCATTACTCCCAATTCATGTTACATACTTCATAATCGGTACACTGGCTGTCCGCAAGAGACAACCTGAAAACGAGTAAAACCAGCTAACACAATATAGTGGTACCTCAATATAGTGGTACCTGTCTTTTACGATGTTTGTGTCAAAATACAGAAAGTAATATCATTGTATCAAAACTGATTTTATAAATTTAACAGAGTTTACAAGAAACTGTAATTAATTAGCTGGAAAACCACATCTAGACAATAGGATGTTGACTAACAAATTTAATGCAAGAGTATATTCATGTAACTCTTGACCTTAAGCAGATCAAGACAACAGAAATTATGATGGCCTTTTATCCAATTATAATTTTCTGCTCCAAAAATAAGAAAAAATTTAATGTACCTTTAAATGGAGTACAAGGGATTGGTATTTAATACACAGGAGGACCTGAAATTTATATTCATAAGAATATTTGGCTTTCCTGCCTTCACTGTATCTGGTGCTACAGTTTACAGTATTTGTGAACAAACACAGAAGTCTATAAAAAAACACTCCAACAAATTAATGCATTAATCAAGGCTATGATTTTTTGTCTACGAGGTCATAAAGTACATGAATCACAGTACAAGTGGTTATGGAGTTTCTATGGTGGAATTTCATTAGGATCCATGAAATTTTCAAGTATATTTTTCTTTAATATACCTGACAGAGTATATCACTGGATTATGAAAATACAGTAATCCCTCAATTTAACGGACTAATAGGGGGGAGGGGGTGTCCATTAATGCTGAAAGTCCATTAAATCGACTGTAACCATATTTTGATAAAATATACAATGTACAGTAATACAATATGCAGTTCACACACTTTTTTTAAAATCCATAATCACTTGATCTCATTTTGAATTATAAGTATTGCAAAATTATTTAATAAATAGTCACATTCCTCCATATACAACCTGACCGCATGATAGCTTTAGGCAGACTGAGACCAAAACAAGCAAATATACCCCATGCTACCAAAAACAAGTGCGATAAGAGATGTGCATGGTGCAGCATTTGAGTTTTTTGATCTTTTTTATTGTTTCATTTATTATTGATTAATGTATTATTATTTGCCCTGTCTGTTAAATCCGAAATCCGTTATATCGGAATCGGTTAAATCGAGGGATTACTTTATATGGATGCAGTTTTAGATAAAAATGAAAATATTATGATTCAGATTTCTATCTTTTTATTCATCAAAGAACAAAAAAGATTGCTTATTCCAGAAATTACAGTATGGCATGCAAACAACTATCATTCAGATTCCTCAGAGACACTTTGAACAAGAAAGAAGTGCTTTGCAGCTTTCAAGGGCTCAAAAGGTTAACTCAAGTTTTAAAAAAATCTGCAAAAGCAATAACAAAGGAAAAAGGTCTTACTAAATTAAATGAGAATGTTTCATCTGAATTTTGCTCTACTGTCTAAAATTTCTCCCACAGGCATGGAGATGAATAGCCAATCAACAATACTATCATCCCCTTGCTTATGAAAATCAACTGCAATCCCATCCACTCCTCTGTTTGTTACATATCATCTTACACAAGGATTTTACTACTTCCTTTCTTCTCATCATAACATTTGCCTAGACTATCTCACTTACCACCACCACTCAACCTGACCATATATATCTAACCCCCTTATCATCTTGTACAATAGTTCTTCAAAATACTCACTCCACCTCTTTTTCACATCTTCACCTGTTACTACCTCCTTAAACGTTCCCTTTACAGTTGCTTCCATTTGTCTCTTTACTCTCCTCATTGTTCAACTTCTAAACTTTTTCTTATTCTCCCAGTTCATCAATACTCTCTCATTTGCCCCCTCTTGTACTGTCACTTTCCAAAATGGGAAGAGAAGAAACAGGCACACTAAGATTTATACTTGAAGACTCAGGCTCAGGGCTCCTGAGAGGAATTCTATCACGGGGTACAAAGTTCCTTTCAGGCCACCTTCCCTTCTCCATTAGTCATCCTGTTTTTATCCACCACAGTTTTATGCGATGAACTGTAAGGCCAAAAAGGGTATGGAAGATGAGAGAGGGGTGGAATGGAGCACTTTACTGATTTTCAGCATTTTCTGAGATCCCAGGAATTTTCCGGGCCCACCTTTGGACCAATGGGCCCAGGTATGATGTACCCCCTGCACCCTCCTCTTAGAGGTCCTGCCTGCAGTGTCTAATTTGTGTAACAAGGATGAGAAAGAGGGACGGTTAGGTGTTATGTTTGATGAAAGGAACCTAGATGATCTGGCTTAAAAAAAAAAAAAAAAAAAAATGAAGTAGGGGTGGAATGGTTTGGGAAGGTTCAGGGTGTAAAGTATGGAGTTAGCTACAGAACAAGAGTAAAAGATGGTGTGGCAATTTTGAAGAAGGAAGAGCTATTAGCCTGTGTTAATAAGTGTGAAGAAATAAGTTCAAGACTGATATGAGTTAGAATGAGAGTAGATTATGAACCTAGGGTGACTGTTAATGATTATGCACCTGATTGTGAAAGCAGTGAGGAAGAAAGCTTTGCCTTCTAGGAGGAGCTGATTGAGTGCTCTGGCAGTTTTGATGCAAGGTATCTAATCTTGGTGCACAAGAGATCTATATGCAAGAGTGGCAGTTGAAGGTACAACTGAGGGGCATGAGTTACACAATGTAAATGAAAATGAGAACAGCTTGTCAAATTATGTGAAAGAAAAAAGTGAGTGACTGGTGGAGGGGTCAACAGGCATTACTGGGTTATGAGCAAACTGACAGGCACACAAAGGAGAGGTCACTGGATATGAACATGATGAGAGAGACAGCAGGCAAGATGTCTGTTCCATTCTTGGAGGAAGAAAGTATGAGCATTTTGTGTGGTTTTAGAAAATAGGGAGTGACTCGTGTAAAACAGTCAAAATATGTGAGCCTGGAAAAGCAGCCAGTGTACAGAGGCTCAGAGAATGATGACTGATACAGTGGGACATGAACCTGGGAACACTGAAACTGAGGAGCTCAGGGCACTGAGTGAAGCTATAGATATAATATGAATTGTTAGAGACATAACAACATGCAAAATTTATGGTCCAGTACATGAGAATTTCTGAGAAGTGCAGAGTATCCACAATCAGTGATGATTAGCAAAAAAGTGGGATTATACAGAAAGCCAGAGGCACACAAGTTGATGAAACAAAACTGATGGGATTTGATGCATGGTGGGCAGCACGTAAATTAGAAAGATTACTTAAACAGGAGGTCGACAGAAGTAAATCTTTGATTATTTTTGGTTTGGATGGAGAACACAGCCTAAATAAAGAGGAAATGGAAAAAAGAAAAGAAAAACTCATTAAAGAGTTACTGGAGGTATAAGAGTTGCCAAATGCACTCTCTGTGACTATGAAAGATGGATTGTAAGTTATAAACAAAACATAGAGGAATGACCAATTATGGTTACATTTGATTTGGAGTCATCTAGCCAAGATGACTCCAAAATAAGGTGGAATTCAAGAAAGTATTCATCACAAGTAATACACCAAGAGAAGAGGGGGGGGATAGAAACAAAGAATACAGTTAGAATGCAAAACTGAAGCAAGAAGACAGACCACCCCTGCCAGTGCTGGAGAGAGATCATGAATATTAGTCAATGGTAAAGGTAGACTGAAATTACTGTATACAAATGCTGATTAGAAGTACATGGTAAAGAGCTGGAATGTGTGGATCACATAAGGGAAGATGCACCTGATCTTGTTAGACTGTGGAAACAGAGCTTACTGAAGAGATCAGATCTCACCTTTTCTGTCCATAGGTGTACATCACAGTGAGGAGGAAAAGATAAGACAGAGGAGATCTTAGACTGTGGAAACAGAGCTTACTGAAGAGATCAGATATCACCTTTTCTGTCCATAGGTGTACATCACAGTGAGGAGGAAAAGATAAGACAGAGGAGATAACCTTAAGTTTCAGGAAATAGTAGTATATGGCCCATTCAGAAAATACATAATGGGAAGAGTGGCTGTAGTAAAGACATGCATAGTGTTGTCGATGCAGTATAATTCACAATATAATTCTAAAAATCCAAACAAATATACAATGAAAACGAAGAAAAAACAATCACGATTGGGCATGAAGCAGTTAAATATGCACTTCTCAGAGAAGATAAGTATGGATAATGGGGGATTACAATTATAAGGAGACAGACTAGTAAGATTTGGATTCTCATGGTGACCAGTTCTCCGAGAATGCACATAAAAATTTCCTATACTAGCTTTTCAGTGAATACACTAAGATGACAAGGACTGAGTCATCCTCATTACTAGATTCTATTTTCACACAAAGTAGCATGGATACTGAAAATATCATATACATGATATACTATTTGGGAAATGTGATCATGTAATGCTTAAGTGAGATTATGTCGGAAACAAGAAAGTTTAAAACAGCAGAGATGAGACAGGACTTGAGGAAGAGATACAATTGTGGAAACCACATAAAACTTAACAATATCTATGGTAATATACATTAGGAAATGGAGTTCAGCAGCCAGGAACCAACATAATGTGGTGAATGTCTTGTGAAATTTACAATGAAGGAGTGGCAATGTGTGTACTTTTGGCCTCACATACAAAAGGAAGGTTAAGAAAGAGGGAAGAATGGCTCAATCAAAGATGTCAAAAAGCAAAGGGGGTTTTGAGATTTGCAGAGTGGAAACACATACGACACTCTAGTCAGCCAGCTTATGCAAGGTATAAGAGATTAAGGAATAAGCACAGCCTAAGAGTCTGCTACGAGCTGTGAGTGACATTGGTAAGGGAGAGATGATTTCAATGCTCATTTCAAACTGCTTTTAGAAATGTCTCATTTGCAGCAACCTTTTGGTTATAGATGGCAGATACTTTATATGGGTACTCTTGACATGTTTTAAAGTTTAGCTACCTTGATTGTGCACATTTATAAGAATATATGTTAGTCTTTTTTAATTATAAGAGTTTAGCATCTCAAAGAGCACAGAGTAATGTGAATAATAATAATAATAATAATAATAATGATGATAATGATAATATTAAAAATAATAATAATAATGATAATAATAATAATAATAATAATTTACCACACAAATGCTTTGTTATTGAGTATATTATAAGCCTTCCTGCTATGGCTTCTAAAAATGTCCATAGTACATTTTGTCAGTATCTACTAAATCACCAAAATGAACTAAGGTCACCTTATCTAAAAGTCTTGTATCAATACAATAATGAGCATGAAAGAGTGAGAGTCTACATTTCAAATATATGGGAGTCATCCAATAAGTGCATTTACTAAAGACTTAGCAAGGGCAAATGTATAATATGTATAATAAATACATGACTGATAAATGATCTACTGATGTAATGGCTATATATTTCATCAGGATACTTTAGTGCTCATTTCTATTTTATGTAAAGTCTCAGTTGTGGCAAAGCTTCAGAAAAATCCATGTAAATCCAAAAACTCTCATGCAGTGCAACTTATCTAAGTGTATACTTTGGAAGAGTATCACTAAAATGAAATATTCTGCATATATTGATCAAAAAGAAATTATGCATCACAATATTCATCCTTTGGTATGGTTAATCTAGTTAGTAAAGTACCAGTTTGCTCTTATCTCCAAACAATCATGAAAAAAGTGTCTACACTATGGCTAATAGTTAAACAATCGTCTTTATTAACATAAAGTTATGTTCACTAATCACACATTTCTCGATAATATTCAGTGACATGAAGACAGGATATCTAATTATCAGGTCAAATACAGATAACAGAGTATCTGTAATTCTGAGCTTAGCATTTGGAGTTAAATAGTGAACTAAGAATTCTTAAATAATATATCAATCAGAATTAATCACAATTGAAAATATGTCCCTTACGTTTTATCAAAAAAAGTATGGGTGGTTCACAGAAATCTATTGTATTACCTTTGGGGTAAAGAAAACAAAGAGACATATCCAATATATCTTCCAAGGAGAAAAGGCACTGAATACCATTTCTAATTTTGCTAAAATACATTAATCCAAAAGGTTGTACTGTACTGAATTAACCAATCATTTCTGCAAAAGAGAAGACTGACACAATTAATAATAATCTGAGGCTCATATACTCTATTTCATTCATATACAAATCAGTGTTCACTATACAATACCCAAAACATAAAACCCATGAATATGATGTTTGATGAATATGCTTGATATATTTCAACCTAAATTGTTTTCAGGCTATATATCATCCATAAATTACACCCACTTAATATCTTCTGACATTCACATAAAAGATTTGAAATGTTTCTGAAGTTTATTTTCATCTGTGAAATCACATTTAGTAAAATAATTAATAACCACCTACTATATATTAGTGGAGTGTAATCCAATGTGCAATTTCAGCATGCAAAAAGTTTAATTCCCTCCTTTTTTTTTACATGCGTCTCAAAGCCAAACTAAACACACACACACACACACAGACACAGACACACACACACACACACACATACACACACACACACACACATACACACACTTCATGCTTTCATGAAAAACCAGCACTGTAAACAAACCTGATTTGAAGATGATACAACTGTTGTGAGAAGGCCATCAACTTGACTGGATGATGAATATGATGAATAGTTAATGTGGCCATGTGGAGATGTCTGCAGCTGACTAAGAGCAACTGATGAATCCTAAAAGATACAGTTTACCTTGAACAATCACTCTTCTAACTTTGATAAAATTTATCAAAATAAGATGCATTTATCAAAGCACTTTAATCTTTTAAATATGGTGCAAACTTGTCCTTTTGTTCTAAAGCATGACATTCCCTTTCAATCTTGACTATTTTTTCTTATTCTCTTTTTTTCCACTGTATGAAAATACACTTATCAGGCTTACAGCCTGACAGCATTTTACCATGTCTTGACTGAAAGGCAATCTGATGGCACAAAATGCAATCTTATTTGCCTCTAGTATTTCCTCCATGAAGGAAAATTAATCTGATTCAAGTTAGTTAGGGTAAAGTGGCCTGAAGAAATGCTACCATCTAATGGTAAGTCTTGGTAAGAGTAAACTTGTGTTATATTGTTTGTAATAAGCGAGTAACCAGTAATTATCTTTTTTTAACTCACAATTACTAGCTAGCTTTGATATTTCATGCCATCTAAACTGATTTCTAAGCAAGGTGTAAAAGCTGTTGTGCACTCAAAACATATCTAACTATGCCATGGAAACCCTCTCAGATTATACTGATCATCTGGAAACTTGTTTGTGACAATATATTTGGCTATTTATTTGTATAACTTACCTCTAACTCATACCCTCCCTTCCACTTATCCTTCCTTGTATTCACACATCAAAATACTCAACAACTCAAACTTCCCTGATCTACACTTATGCTAAACATGTTTTCAATTAAGATATATAAAAAATTTACAAATTACATTTCATTCACTGAAGTTATATTTCTTATAAGCAATTCCTTCTCTTTTCTTAGTAATGTAGCATTACAAGCAATCAACAGCCTCACTTTCACACATCCCCTCACTGAAACTAGAGCCTACCATTCACTGTCAAGCCCCATAGACTACTCCACCATTTACCTTGACTGCTTCATATGCCCTGGTTTGCTCACGGACAGCATGTTATTTCCCGTATACCACGATGATCCAATTAATTCTATTTCATGCATAACCACCATCCTCTTGAATGATAACCCAAAGCATTCTTCACTCCATCCTACCTTCTCCTTAGTCTCTCCCCCCCTTTTCTCCTCTTATTAGGTCTTTCTTCATTCACCTTTTCCACCTGTCCAAACAACTTTACCAAACCCTGGTCAGCTCTGTCAATCAGACTGCAATTACCACCTTTTTGAAATAGAGATACTTAAATCTTTAACGTACCACTAATTCACTTGGCTTAGCATTTTCATGTGCCCTCTTAACGGCCACAAAAGGGCGTTCTCTGTCTGAGGAGTCAGAATGCTTTCTAGGAAGACTTCGCTGGTTACTTGGTGGTGGATTACTTCTGAAAAAGAAAGCTAATTAGTACAGACATTACATCAGAAATACAACGATGTCTTACCTGATCTGAGAGCAAAATATATAAAAAGAAAGAAGCCATAACTGAAATTAAAAATGCATCTACAACTTGGAAAACAGGACTTTTCTTCAAGAGTTGACTTCACATGATGTAATTCAGCAACCTTACCTGACTGAGCGTTCCCGTGAGGCTGACCTGCTAGGCAGAACTGGAGATGAAGGAGCTGAGTTGCCCCTGGCTGGAGTAGAGTGACCAATAGGAGGCTTCTGAGGTGTGGTGGGTGCAACTCCAGTGTTTATTGTCAGAGGTGGTAATGTCTTCACTGGTGATGACTCTCGAGATGTCTCAGATAAAAATGTTGTGTCACTCACATAACCATCCTCAAATTCCTTAGAACTGGTGGCAGTTGCACGCTGCTGCTGCTGCTGATTAAATTACAACAATTTACTGAGCGTGTTAAAAGTATTTGTTGTTTACTGTTGCTGTTAATAAAAATGTGTTTACAGTGCCTCTTTGGATCATTAATGATTTAGTTTCTTTAATGAACTGAATACAGTAATCAATATATTACCCCCATTATCAGCTAATAATCCAATAAATGGTTAAGGTAAAAATTCATTATTCAACAAAACAGTTTTAGAAGTTTCCCTTTACTTATGATAAATGCTGATTTATCTTTTCAAACAGACAGACATATAATGCACAACTGAGCTTAATTTTTGTCATACATGTAAGACCCAATAAAATACTGCTGAATTGCAAGATATAACTGTAACTTTCACAAATTCAAGTAATTCAAACTTCTTATAAGAAGTGCCACTTTCATAATAGTGTTGAGAGTACAAGTTTCAAGTGCCAATTTCATAATAGTGTTGAGAGTACAAGTTTAAGAACGACAGTAGCTTTTATCCTTCTAGTTGTCCGACAAATAATTTCTCATCTTATTCTTTGTTTTAAGCATACAAACCATATCACTTAACTCATCACACATTTCACATCTTTAAGGGATATCATCAGAGAACCCACTGCACATCAATTGGCAGCAGTGAACATGCAAACAAAATGACCCAAATATCATTTTACATTGAAAAGTGGATATCATCACAGGTGATGTCTAATATACAAAAAATGACTTCTTAGTTACCTGGCTCATACGGGTGCGAAGTTCAGAGAGCATCCGAGCCTCTTGAGGACCTCTCTCAGCACGAAATTTGGCTTCACGTCTTTCTGCAAGTTTCCGCTGCTGCATCTGAAGCCATGACAGGTTATTGCTGCCTGTACTACTGAAGCTGCGACTGAAAGAAGAAAGAAAACACTTTTTACACTGAAACATAAGCTCATTAAATTTTCAAAAAAATCATACTTTCTTAAAAGTTTCAGAATAGCTCTAGTTATGAATACATTAAACATATACGTACTCTTATTCTTTACCCATGGACATATAAACAGAACACACATACAGAGGAACACATCCCAATTTTACAGCATCAGCAAAGGTGACTTTTTACTCATGGTGCAACCCTGAGCAAGTGTAGTCTGACTACACCT
>JAYMFT010255427.1:0-10843 GCA_038088735.1 Panulirus argus
ACAGACACTGTGATGACTTTGGCTATCTCTGGTACAAGCACGGCTGCTATTTCCTTTGAGAATTTACTTGTTTCTCGAGTTTCTCTTCCTTTTACATCTACAGCTATGCCTTTTAGCCCTTCCTCCACGTTCTCCTTCACTATTTCTTCGATATTCAGCGCAGGAAGAGATGCATGGTTGGTGTAACGGTTCTCGCACAGAGTGGACTGACTGCCGCAACTGATTGTGTGTGTGTGTGTGTGTGTGCAGGAGATGCTATTCATGCTATTTATGAAAAAGAAAATTCTGAAAAACTTATTATTTACATCAAGATTTTAGCAGTGTACCGAAACGGCTGCGGACTTGAAATGAATGCCGGCATTACTTCTCATTTTTCTGCTCATTAAAACTCCCTCCCGCTGACAGTAGCTCATTACCCTGCGTGATGGTGACTTTGATTCCAGCAAACACAACGCTGATTGCTATTTATGTTTCTGTCGTACGTCTACCTGAGGAGCGTGTCGGTGGCCCTGCGCGCTACTGTGAACCCACACCAACTCACCATTAGGACCAGAGTCGTGATAAGATATTGATAAATCATTCGTTGTTGAGGCGCCCTTTGTTCCGTGGGTGTATGGTTCGTGGTCACTTCCTTCTGTCTGCATGTTTGTGTGGCCCTTTGTATGTTTGGTAGTCTGGTCGAGAGAGAAGTAGATAAGGAGAGAGGCTCGGATCACCAGGTTAGGCCTTGCAGTTCCTCTCACCGTTCTCTACTCAGGCCAGTTTCTTGGTACAAAGGTTCAATTCCTCGCTTAAAAAAGTCTAATTTATCATTATATTTTCGAGTGATAAATCCTCCTGTGCTTTGCTACGCCTGTTCTTTAGTATAGTGTTGACATTTTCTATGTGACTATAGCATATAAACGCTTCTAGCAACATGATGCAGTTACATATTCACCGCTGAGCCATATATAGTGCGGCAAGGATTACCACAGCGTTATACATTTAAGCCATGATTTTCATGTCAGTCAACACCGTAAAGTTATGACGCAAAGAGTGCATTGTAGTACGTTGGGTTGTGTGGTAAGCTGGGAAGATGGTTGGGGACTGTGGTAGGCTAGGAGATGTGGTAGCGGTGGTAGGCTAGGAGGGTGGTTGAGGCTGTGATGAGTTGGCGAAGAGGAACAGAGATTGTGGCGTGTGTGTGTGTGTGTGTGAGTGTGGAGGTGTCGGATGAACCACGATGCTGTGTACAGTAGGCGATTAGTTCGGTAAACAGAGAACTGGAGAGATTGATAAATAGACCGACTGACTGACAGACAATTTTCTCGATGCATCCCAGAGACACGAGAAGAATGAATTCGACATATCACGTTCAGAGACGCAAAAAGAAAGACAAGGTAGTGAGGAAAATGAAGACCACGTTCAGTACTAAATACAGAGTTAAGGAAATAATCAGGGTAAGGAAAGATATTGATAGGCTATCATGGAGAACGAGAGGAAGGGTAGTGCAAAATATCTCTTTAGAAATATGTATTCTCGAAGAAGGGGATGAAATAGAGCAGAAAAAGAGAAGGGTAAAATCGGACAACGTGTTGAAAGGAATTCGCAGTGAATTTGTAACGTATACATCGGTCAGACCAAAGGGAGATATGACACGTGTTTCGGGACGGAAGAGATGGGGAAGTTGAGAGAGAGAAAGAGCTGTATGTCAAACGGAATTAAATATACTAATGAGTTATATGATATCTAGATACATAAATTCAATAAAATAAGATAAAACTAAGGTGATGAAGAAAGGCAATGTAGTGTGAAAGAATTAGTGAATGATTACGAGAACAGAAAACTTCGAGCGAAGCAAGTAATTGAAATGGTAAGAACCCTTTTATGGGAAATGAGACAGAAGGGAGCTAGCCCGTAGGGAGATACTGGAAGGGAGAGAGAGAGAGCGCGAGAGAAGGGGGAACCAGGCACTGAGGCAGCCCGGCCAAGGTTGGTTGAAGTGTGTGTGTGTGTGTGTGTGTGTATAAAAGAGGTAATGACTTCCAGGAAATTGAGAAGGAGCTAGTGAAAGCCTTATATGAACCGGAAATAAGGGAGCGAATGCGCTTGGCTGGAAAAGTAAGAAGTCAGAACCGGAAGACTAGGGTAAGGAAAGACACGATGCTTCTCCCATGGAACTGGAGAAGAAGCGTGTGTCTGAGAGCTCGTCAGTGTTCCGTGGAAGAGAATGAGTGGAGAGAATTCACAGTGAGAGCAGGAGATGACACTGCGTAATACTCCCGACTTTCCTCCGTCAAATTTCCGGTACTCCTGAGTAATACCTTTCAAAATACAAAAATCAATAGACATTTCCTCGTTTTTAGGAACTTTACGATGTAAACCTTTGATACAACTTACTGTATGAGTCCACGTCCACTGGTCTAGACCACAGGTCATGGAATGATGCAATGTTTTGTGTGTGTCTGTGTGGAGCTATTGAGCAGTAAACACTCAGAATCATCGCTGTTATAGTTGCACTGTGGGTATTAATGATACCGAGATATATCAGATCGGTGTTCGCACTGTTGTCGGGGTGGGTGACGCCCAGAACGTAGACGAGAAATAATAGCTCGTATATGTCTGGGGAATACGGCTTCAGGTGGATGTACGTCAGGATGTGGAGGTGTTTAAGACAGACTTGAGAGGGTAGTTATCTATTGTTTGCAAGGTCATTTCAGCTTGTTTATTCCTTGTTAGTGTTCGAGTTTGTCTGGGGCGAGGGATGAGGCAGGGGTAAACTTTTCATATGCACGAGGAATAGTCTAATACTGTTGTAAGGAGTTGAGTGCCGAGCATATTAAGGTGGATTGTGGTGGGAAGATCTCTGCCAATACAGGGAAGCCAAACACATTTAGGGACATGAATGAAATATTCAAGCACATTCAGAAGCTTGAAATCCACGAGGATAACAATAACAACTTTAAGCCACTGGACATGAGCGAGGCTTCCAAGGAACGTACAGACAGTAATGATGAAACACCTGCTCAGGTCAACCTACTTTGTCACTTCCCTGTAGTTTAAGGTCAACAGCTCGCCCCTTTGTAAGGAGTTCTACCCAAGTCCTCGTTGATTTAGGGGTTACATAAACTAGTTTAACCTATTGCATCTACACCATCGTCATAATCGCTTTGATAATAAACCCGTGTTTACACTCACAAGGGATGCTGCAGTGGTCCTACACCCTGGGCAAGTCTACCTCAATCTATGTACCTCATTAGTGAAGTATCTCATTAGTGAGGTACCTCATTAGAGAGGTATTACAGCCTAATTACAGTGAAACCATTTGTCAGATTATAAATGTTATAGTTTGATTGTTATCAAATTCGATAGCCCCACTCATAGCCGATATTGAACAATTACATCTGCCTCTTGTTGTTACTCTAAATCAGACTGTGAACATAAGTTGATAGCCAATGAACTCTATCTACATATGGTTTTAAGATTTCGACGCCAACTGAACATATCATTGAGTATATATGTGGAGTTCACCTGTTGTGCTCACGTAAGGCTTCTGCAGTTAGCAAATTTCACTGGAACCTGTTACCCTTAGAGATTGCTAGAAGGTCTAAGGTGTGTGATTCTCCTGTTTTCACGAGTCGGGCAACGGTAACATACGAAATGGTCTGGCACAAGCGCCTGCAGGCTTTTCGTATGTGTTATCCTGTATGGTTGTCTGGTGGCTAACGCAGGAGCACAGATTCACTGATCGGTTACCGTCACGTGAAGTGAAAAAAGAGAAACACTTTGCTACTTATTTTCTTAGCCATAACGATCAGTAAAGATATTGACACAAATCGCACCATGATGGAGGTTAAAAAGAACATCTACCACCTCACAAGTCAAGAACGAGACAGGACGGAAGAGATCTCGCGTTGGCTTGGGGTTCAGCGCATTTCACTTCACTTGAAACTCATACAATGGTCGACGAGCCAACTAAACTTAGATTAATCTCAAGCTAAACTTAAGTTTTGGCCTCGCTCAATTATGCCTTTGTTTTCGTCGGTGATTAAGATGGGATACGTTCCCTTCAGTACGATGGTTGATGATGAGAGGAGAGATTGTGAGGAAGTCGGTGGCAGCACCAGCAGGAGTGTGAGGTTCGCTGTTGCTCACATTTATCATGTAACTTTTCCGCTGATAAGAAAAGTTTATATCCTTCCCAAGTCTTTTCTGCCGATAGTATTATTTTCTTCTTGCCGCATCGACAGCGCTCAAAAGTGACAGAAATAGCGTCGTACACTTTCTCCGTTGACAAAGATTATGTGAACCATATACTTTTCTTCTTTATTATGTGTCAGAATGATTATCTCACATCTCAGTTTGTCCTGTGTTGTCTATGGAATCATCTTTAGGAACTGTAGCGCGATTATGACTGATTTTTTTTGGCTCCCTTTTTCGTAACTGGTTTCCCGTTCTCCAAAAGAATATAGTAGAATGAAAATGGAAGTAAAGAAGAACGTATTGCTTGAGGATTAAGTTCTTAAAGTGACAGTTTCTTTAGGTGAAACTCAGACGAACTGCCATCTTTATTTCCAGTAACTACACAGTTGCCAGGTGTTCTCAAACAGCATGAAGAACACGCATCTGGAACTCAGGTGAATAACATCGTCACATCAGTCGTGTCTTCACTGATTGTGTTCGGTAAACTTACTGCGTGTGGCACTTCGAGGTTGCTTTGATTTAGCAAATTCTCTGAAAATCAACTTTCGTAATCAACTGTGGTGTTGTTCTCGAGGAAAAATTGCTATGAAAGATTTTCAGCAAATTCCGACGTGTATGAATTATGCAGCTGTGTAGAATTAATTTTCGTCCCAACAGCCAAGTTAGTCAATTAGTTAAGTTTATAGTACAAGAGCGTAAATTAAATAATGTCGAACATTTGGAAAACTGCGAGATGATCATCAATAATGATATTGATTCTGGAATTTCAAATTCCTTACCAAACTAGATGCTCATTGCCTCAGTGGCCTTCGACCTTGACAGTCAACAACATAGAAAAATGTCAACACTTCACAGGTCAGCGTCAATTGTAAAAAATGCGCAATGACGCTAAAGGTGAGGATTTTTTACGTCTGTGTCGTTTGATGATGGAGCTGCTCTAACTAGAAAGCCTTGGCCCTGATTATGCCCTGGTTGACAGAAGTCTGCAACCTTAGCCAGTGCAGCAGTTTCGATGACTCTTCATTTAATATTTTGTATTCGTACGATATGAAGAGAGAAAAAAAAGAAAAAGATTTTCCAAATGTCTGACAAACTTTAAGCCACCCATGAATTTTCCACTCTTGTTACTGCGTGAAGTTAACTTGCTAACGAGTACAGATAAAGCTGTTTTCACTGGCAACAGTTCAAGAAGACTGTTTACCTGGGAGTCTCTCAGTACATGAAGGAACAAGACAAGCTGAATATCACTCAAACGAATAGTCATGCAGGTGAAATAGGTGATTGGAGTCGTTAGTATCATTTGTCTCCAATTCGTTTATTAAAAGCTATGAACAAAATTGATAACCTTATAAGAGAAAAGGAAGGATATGTAGGAATATAGTCAAAATTGTGATGTACCGTTGTCATACCATTCTAGGTACGCTGCATACTGAAGAACTAAGTTGTAAAACATCTAGTAGTAGTCAGGGAATGCCTTGTAGTTTGGTGAGTGTAGAATTTTATCGTTAAAAGAAGGCTGGCTCTGTAACAAAGGAAGCCATGTAGTTAGATTGGCTAGTAATGCCAGACTATGAAAGGAGCATAGTCCAACAGTTGAAGATCTCTTAAAGCAGAGGTATATGAAAGGAGTTGTATAGAATATAAAGGTTAATATCAACATTGATAATTATGATTTTGACATATTTGGAAGATGGTAAAGATAATGGTAAACAACATACAAAACCGTAATGTTGCTGGCAATAACAATGATAATGGTGCTAATACAAATCATGGAGTGTTACGAGACTCCGCCCGCTTGTGGTTGCACCACGAACGAAAAGTCACCTTCGACGAGGCTGTGTCGTCGGAGCGCAATCCCGTCGAAGAACTTCAAAGTTGTTCATCACTTCCCTGCTACTGATGGCAGAGCAACCTTGAAGGTGAAGCAACCTCTGGAGGTGGTGGCCTCTTATTCATATGATAATGGTGATAACAACAATGGCAACAGGAATTCTGCACATAGGAATATGGTTCCCGTAATTCCCAGGATAATCAACGACTTCTTTACTTTTTTAAAGGAATTGGAAGTGTACTACGCTTACTCTGGCAGTGTTCTCCATATAACGAATGTGAACATATCATGATCCAGTGATGTAACTTCCTATAGAATTGATAAGGAACTTTACGCAACTGTATTGTTATGCCATCAAGAAATAAAGTCATTTGAGATTACTTGATAAGCTGACTTACTTTGGCATATACATATGCTAAAGGGAATCCAGCTGAAAGCATGAAGGCATAGGCATGAAGGAAGAAGACTGATCTGTGAAAGAAATCATTCGTTCCCTATAGAGGAAAATCAGTTTGAAACCATGTCAAAGCAACTCATATGTTTTTTAGGATTTTTCTCCATGTAAAATGCAAGAAATGCGAGGACGCCTCTCATGTTCAACCATCGTACATCATTTACAAAGTCAGCCACTGACAGGTCGGTAGTTATGTATTCAGACGATAAAGAGCTCCGGTGTTTGCTCAGTTCCGTGAGACAGTCAGGTTCTTTTAAGCATTTACATCTCAATAACAGTAACGAATACTGCGTGATCTGTTTGTAGCCTCTCAGCGATTCTGCCTCCTGTGTATATATATATATATATATATATATATATATATATATATATATATATATATATATATATTCTCTCTTTAATAAGGTGAAGCGAGAAACTGCTTCCCTCAAATGAAACCCCAAATAATTAAGTCGGAGCAGCAGCAGCAGTGATTCAGCAGAAGAGCTCATTAGAGTAAATGTAAGTTGTATTATCCCCAGATGATGACCGCTTAGTCTGAGAGATGACGGTATGTATTCTTTGCTGGAGAATTACCGGACGCAGGCAGGAAATCTTCCCCTGCCCAGTATGGTGGGCCTGTGCTGTCTCATGGTCAGTGTGTGTGTGTGTGTGTGTGTGTGTGCGGTTAAGCGGTAAAGTATACAAAGAGAGAAAAGGGAAAGACTGAAACAGAAAGCCATAGCGACAAACCCAGTCTTCAATAAGCCAAATAAAACACACACTGCTCACCCATGATTTTCATCGGTCAGCTTCAGCACGCAACCCGTAGTTGCTAACAGTGGAGCCCTTTCCGTGATTTCATTTCTTGGCTGAAGAACCAGACATTTACTGGGAGAGGAATGGACTATACCGAGCAGTCATAGAAAAAGAGAGAGAAGACGTGGGAAGGCTTTTCAGCTGTAATTGCCGTAATATCTAACCGTGCAATTCAGAGATTTTCATAATGGGAAAAATTGCGATATATATATATATATATATATATATATATATATATATATATATATATGAAACATCTTGTCCTAAGGAACTGTACTTTCAGTAGAAGATAAACACGTGCCACAATCGATCTCACTTTACTGACGTCTCATGACATGATCATCTCGTCATCAGAATATGAAGTAAGAAATATAGCTGATTAGCTGATCAAATCACAAAACATTTCACATCTACAATGGGCAATAAGCATAATCATGTATAATGAAATCACGGACATACAATTACAATATAAGGTTATATAGTTAGAGATCTTTCTTTGAAATATCAAAACAATATAAAACCCTAAGTTCCCAGTGGGACAGATCATGACAATTACTAAACAAGTTATAATATTGTTGAGGATAAGCCAACACCTATGGCTGGTTCTTTGTCAAATGTACATATTGATCCAACAGTTGGAAGTTTAACTTTATTAGCAGTTCTAGAAATAATGATTAGCGGATGATTATTGTTTCTGCAGTAAATCAAATATTTTGCCGTTTAGAATTCGTGTAAGTTAGAAATAGCCCTACTTAATCGAGAGGCGTATTTGATTATATTTTGTTAGCACGGTAGATCGTCTGAATGTACTGTGTTCGTTTCGACGTTCATGGGTCTCGGTAAGGCTCAAATCCACCGTTAATGTTGCAGTTACGTGATAATCGTATTTTTGAATGAACTGGATCAGGTTGTTGTGTAGGCATTATACCAGACCTCACGAGGGTAACAGAGTAACCACGTATGAAATGAGTAATTATCTATTTCCATCACTTCCAGCAAGGTGGTCAGGCATTAACTGAGAGATAGATTTGTAATCTTTTTCTTTTCATTAGCACATTCGGCCCAACTCAGCCTTTGGCTATCGAGAGACTTATTTTTTGGTCAAAATACGCTACATAGAAACACAAAAGCATTGTAGCAGCTCTTGACCTTTGGTGAAAATGATCGCCTTATTTTCGCCGATGGTCTGATTACTCCAGTTCATTGTGGCAAGTCAAGGACTCCAGATTGATCTTAAGATCTGAAGGCGACTCCCGAAGTGGTTGGAGGAAAGTTTTTGTCAAGAGAGGCTCAGTATTTCTCCTCATTACACATGCAACACTCGATGCGACGCGGCACGAGTTGCTCATTCAGACAAAGAGAAGCAAGAATTCTTTGTGAACTTCCTGCTTGCTAAATTTGTAAAAACCACAAGCGTTAAGCTTTACTACGCGAGATAATGTATCGCTTTCGGGATTAGTTATTAGATGCACATAAATCTGAGTCGCCCTTTGTGGCAACAACCTAGCGACATGCATGGCGGACACTACTTGCAAACCATCGCATGAAATGTTTAGATATCAAGTGAGCCATTCCAATGAACAGACCACCATAATTCAAGACAGACTTCGACTATCACTTCATTTGTGCTTAATGCGTATTTCCATTGGAGTACCGACAGGTTGTAAATACTGAGAGAAGAAAATGAAATGCAGCAGACGAAGCAACGCTAACAGTCTGGTGTCGAAACGGGATGGTATATGCGAGAGACCCTCCTCGCGTGGCCAGGTCAACCTCTGTGCTGCTAGCGATGCCTTTTCTTGCAGCCGCACCGGTGCCTTTCGTCCTGTGCTCACACCTGCGTCGGAGTGATACAGAGTAATTCTCATAGCTAGGATACGAGGACACGGATCATTCGACACTCGTTCTGGGAGTTAACATTGTAACATTCTGATATTTTGATATTCTGCTTTGAAAGTATCAAGAGTTTTGTCCTTGTTCAAATATCCCCAAATGAAAGTAAATGATCCCATGTTATGATATATTACTCAGTGGGAACGTGAATGAAATTCCACACTGGTGTTTTCTGCCATTTTGAGTCCAGGCAAAGCGAAATGTATAATTCAAATCAAATGCACTACACGAGAGAATACCAGGCATGTGTTATGCTGCCAGCAGCAAAAAGTTAGTCTTTCTTTTCATAATTCATTGACTTGGTAACCATTCTGTATCATATGTCATCACTGGACTGAGCATTATTATCTGATATAGACCTTGAGCCATATTTAATATCTTGATCCGTAAATTTACCGTCGAGTTGACGTATTGACAGGTGTAAATGTTTTAACCTTAACAGATTATTCATTAGTGACCAGTTAAGGGTAAGTAGTTGATTACCATCATCATTGACCTCAGTGTCAATCTTTATATGTCAACCTGTCTATCCATCATCATCAAAGTGGTGTCACCCACTTCCACAGGGTTGATTAGGTATACATACAGCTCAGCTTCTGATATTGAATACATCCCAGCCGCATAACCCGTGGGTTTGATGTGAAGCCTACCTTACACACTTGTGTGTGTGATTCTTACTTTTTCGCTTTTTATTCACTAGCTCATTCCTCAAATGTAACAAATCTTTGTCTTCAGTCCACCTCTAGATTCAAAACGCTTACTTCACATTCGATCCCAAACGATACCTCTGGCATCCTTATCTGAAATATCCCCTCCTATCTTCAGCTGTTTCACTATACTTCTTATTAACCTTATTCTCATCTGCTACGCGTTTTGCAAGACCATACCATCTCAACAGACTCTCATCCATGCCCCTTTTTAAGGATCTGCTCCAGCCACACATCCTCTTTCATGTCTTCCGTCCTTACTCTGTTTCTCCTTCCGTATTACATAAGTTATGTAGTTCTACTACTCTTGTATTTTGTTACATCCATACATTGGAATTGGCGTTGGAGTCCCTTCCTGATATCCTCTTGCACACCTTACACTTAAATCTTTTCCATTCAAGAGAGATATAAGTGTACTTTCAAATTCTTCCAACATAATGCACAGAGCTTTTAACTCACCTTTCCCACTACCTTCCTCACTACTATTTGAACTCTTTCTGATTGTATCAATTTCCGTAAAGAGTTCAGGTCTCATGAAGAGCGACTGAATGAAAAGGATTAAAATCCATTTCGTTGTTTGCAGGTTGTGGCACAGGGGAAAGCCCAAAAACTGCTATTTGCTGAACCCTGTGGTCTTCAGCGCATCATGAACAAAAATATGCCTAAAAACGTTGTGTTAGATTTTTCTTTTTTTCTCTCTCTCTCTCTCTCTCTCTCTCTCTCTCTCTCTCTCTCTCTCTCTCTCTTTCCGTTTTGGCAGAGGTGAACCCGAATCGTGTAAAACCTTAAGATTTCTTTTTTAAGTCCAATTTTGCATTTTTCAGGTGAACAGAATATGAAATATTCCCTCAAAGTTCATGGTGGTAGTCAGTTGAATATGTCATGACCACAACAAGCGTGTTTTCCTTGCATTTGCAAGAGATCCACCGTATATCCATTTGCCTGATTCGTTATTTCTCCGTCCTATCTTTCTCACCC
>JAYMFT010255438.1:0-10843 GCA_038088735.1 Panulirus argus
AGAATTATTGATGTATGATTTTCAGTGATTGCTGAGACGGTACGGGCAACTGAACGCCCTAAGCAAGTTCATCACACACACACACACACACACACACACACACACACACACACACACACACACACACATATACACACACAATATATATATATATATATATATATATATATATATATACGGCGTTTGAATCAAAACTGGACGTGTGTGAAGCAAATGACAAGCAGACGCAAAAGGGTAAGTATCGGTAAGAAAAATCGAGAACGAAATGAGGGAAGACTTAAGATCGAATATATTTTAGGGATGGGGATAGGAATGCTTGAAGGGCTTAGTTTAAACGTATGCCTCGGCTACCCCAGTGGTAAGGCACTATGATTTTGACCTAAGGTCACGATTAGTGGATGGCTTGACCCCAACTGTACAGCATCACTGGGCCAACTGAGGCTAGCTGGTCTATTTGGACGTGAATCTTCTTTGTTGGCATAAGTGACTGTTTTGATATCAGCACCTTCAGTGATAAGTCTCCTAGCGACGTAGGCTCCTAATTTATCTCAATTAATGTGCTGCCTTTCTTAAGGTGGTGCCATTTTTATCTTCGTCAAAGTACCGACAATATCTTGTAAGTATTCAGCCAGTTTCCGGGAACAGAAACCAAAGTAATAGCCATAGATGTAGGAAAGAGGACCAATGTTGCTGCATAGGTCCAGAGGGTTAAGTTTTAAGGTTATTACTTTTCTCGGTTACTGTGCTGACTATATAATTGGTATCTTAAGTTGTTCCAGAGTTGTTGCTCGTAACACTTTCTCAGCCAGTATTGGAAACGTCATTCAGGTGCCCAGAACTAGTAAGAAAGTATGTCTACTGATTCCTGATAAGAAAAAGGGAGAGGATTTCCTGTGCATGTTTCCCTGCGTGTGGATAAGGATTTGCGATGTAACAAGCTGGAAGTTATAGTGGACAGAAATAGCTGAGCTGGGGCGCTGGTGCTGGAGAAGGGGAAGAGGAGAGAAGAGAGACGTAGTAAGAGTGGAAAGTTGAGGGAAGGAGGGGTTGCAAGAGTGACGTGAGGAGAGGGGAGATTTGTCGTAGGCACTTCGAAGGGGAATAACTAAGGTAAGTGGTGGTAATGTGAGTCATTATCAGAGAAGAGTTGTGGGAGAGAAAATCATTGGTGCCTTTGGATGGTATGGGTGTATTTATGATGTGAAACTGAAAGAGGAGGAACAACCGAGGGAGTGTGGAAAGGGATGGACCGTGTGTGGGGAGAATAATGACTATGTAGGGTAGGGATGGACATTGTGTGGGGAGAGTAATAACGGTGTAGGGTGGTATTATAGGTTGTGTTAAGCTGAGGGAAAATTGCTGTGAGAGTCACCGGGAGCTGGGTGGTGAGGGCAAGAGGTGGTGAGGACCAGGAGGGGCACGTACACGGGAAGGTCAGATAACAGGAGACATGATGGTGTCTGACGAGGTCATGTGCTGCCGGACATTCCAAATCCATATAGCTGGAGACTAGATGGTGAAGCAGAAGGATAGAGTGCACGTGTAAGGTGGTGGGGGGCATGCGTGAATGAGGTTGGAACTAAAGGAAGAGTGTGAGGAAGAAAGAAGGGGCGATGGTGGTGGAGGAGGAAGTAATGAGGGGCGGGAGGTGTGAGGGGCGCGAGTGGCGGCGGTGATCGGCCGGCGTCGACTTACTGGGATAAGAGCAGGTCGGGTGGAGGGGCGGATCCTCTTACTGCCGGCCAGCCTTATGACCCGCCGCTCTCCACCTCCGCCACTATCACCAGCACCACCACCGCTCCTCCACCACTACCACCATCACCACTTCACTACTGCCACTACCACCACCACTCCTCCACCACTACCACCATCACCACTCCACCACTGTAACATGTAGCTACCACCACCACCACCACCACCACTCCTCCACCACTGCCACCACCATCCCCACTCCACCACTACCATAACCACCGCCATCACCACCAGGACCTTACCTCGTCTCATCCTATCATCGTCACTTGCGTACCACACCTTAGCCATGTGTCTCCTACCTCACGGTGTATTTATTACATTCCTCACAACACCGTCACTGTGTTACTACCTTGGTTTTGCTTTGCAGTCTCTCCTTCAGTGATTATATGGTACGTTTAACGACGAAGGCTTCTGCTGTACATGCAATCCCCCGACAGTGTCGCCCCCACTACAGCCCTCCCCTAATTTCCTCTCCATAGTTACAGTCGCCATGTCTTTCACATCGCCTGTCTCGCTGCGACTTTTCAGTTTAATTCAGTTGTTTCTACGTCAGCATTCCCTTCCTCATATCATAAAGATTTCACTGTTGTAACCTCTATGATCGTATATATATCATAAGTTTGAGTGCTGTGGGTGTGAAGGTAGTGTCACCAGCACCCTGTAGCACTCCATACGACTTCATCTCGCACTGTGGTGTGCGAGAGGATCCTACATGTGGCACAGCACATACTCGGACAGCGTAAGGTCATGTTACGGACTGTACTCCTGTGGTGTGAGCGTAGGACGTAAAGGGTACCGTCCAGGTGCTGCTCTCGGCCACTTTGTGGTTTTAGCTGTAGTTTAACCTCTTGAGCAATAGGGTACAACCCTTGAGCAGGGGGGTACGGGCGGTGAGCACAAGGGTACGGCCTTTCGTTCTAACGGCACGGCCCATGAGCATGACAGTTGGACCCTGGGCTGGCTCTAGGGTTGTCCCGTCGTGCTTAATGGTTTAAGGTAACTGTGGTGCGTCTCCATGATTTCTCTTCGGTTAAAAGAAGAAAAAAAAAAGCAGCATCAACAGGCATCTTCGAACCAAAAGAAGCGTTGTTGTCATATAATGTCTTAAATTCAGTGTAGGACTACGTGTGTTGGAAGTGAAAAAAGTGAATGATATACTTGGATTTAAATGTAGATAAAGTAATAGAGCTGGTTAATGTGATGTCCAATTTTTTTGTGTGTGAGCATGTTTCATATCTGCGTCTTATTAGTAAGTAAAAATAGATCTTTAATTTGTTAGATATGTTTGTGATTTTTTTTTTTTTGTAGCTGATTCGGCACGGACAACCTAATGCCCTAATAATGACCATATCGTATGCGATATATATATATATATATATATATATATATATATATATATATGTGTGTGTGTGTGTGTGTGTGTGTGTGTGTATTCGCCATTTCCCGCGTGAGTGAGGTATCGTCAAGAACAGGTGACTAAGCCTTGAAGAAAATTCTCCTTGAGGGCTCAGGGTTGATTTCTAACTCACCTGTGACCATCTTGGGAAGGCGAATGAAAGTAAATGGGCAAGTCCTTCCCGCAAGCGTCCGCACCACCAACACCGATACTCTTACCAGGAAACCATATTTTCTTTCCACCCAACTTGGGACCTTTTATAAATCTCAGTAGATTCGATGCTCCGCGTCCACAACACTGGGCGCTCATGCTGCTTGACAGTACCTGCTACCGAATGAGTAGCCCGTATTTTAAGATACCTAATCTATCGACCAACCCTAGGGGAGGATGAGCAGCTGGGTTGACTGTGGACCGACTTCGGCAACCAAGATTCAAACCTATGCGCTCGACCACGGACGGCCCGGGAATGCGTCTTGGTCAGGAACGTTAACCGTAACAAACAGCGTGAGCATCCAGTGTTATGGAGGCGGACCATTAAATGTAATTAAATTCATAAAAGGTCCCAACATGGGAAGAGAGAAAATATGGCTTCCTGGTGAGAGTATCGGTCGGTGTTGATGGAGCGGACGCTGGCGGAAAGGACTTGTCCATTTACTTTCATTCCCCTTCCCAAGATGGTCACAGGTGAGTTACCAAACGTTCAGTATGGCTAACAATCAACTAATAAACAACGCGTTCTGTGGCTACGATACTGATAAACTCCCTACACGCGTTGTAACTTTAGTTGGGATAGAATATGGTGATTCTTAATGACACCCTCAGAGAGACTGCTAACTGGATGCTGAATATTACCCACAGCTGACCAACCCAGGCGTCGTCGTCTCCCTGGCAGGCCTGCTGGCTGGTGCACCTGTTACCGCGTCGTCTGTCACCGATATACAAACACCAATTTCTATTTGCATTCTGCTGCACTGCCTCTTCATCAAACACATTCTAGTGCGATTATCGTCCCTTTAAGCCTACAAATATTTCCAAACCTGTAAATGTGTCCATGGTCCATATATTTTTTTCAATTTGTGAGGGGTCTTTGGTTCATAACACGGCCAGAATTTCCTAATTCTACTTATTACCATTCAATGTCCTCGACATTTTTGTTTACTCTCACACCTCATCATGCCTTCTAATTGTTTAGGTCACTACTAATTTAGGAACCTACCCAGTGTCTTCCATATTTCTAACAGTTTTCCTTTATTTTGATCTATGCAGCTTACCAATGCTGCCACTTCCTCATATACAAAAAAAAAAAGGTTTCCTCATGTATCATATAAAGGAAAAAAAGTCTACAGCAACTTTGGGCTGTATTTTGTAAACAGTTCACTTTCGAAAGCAATAAAGTCATTACTAGGGAAAATAAAGATAGGCAGCAATCACAAAAAGTAAAACCTGTCCAATAATCGTGTGGTACCAGGGGCCTGCTGGGCCCCACCCCGTGACCGTTATGGCTGCCGCACTCCGCTAACCCCAATTCGGATCTCACTTTTTAACGCCTTTGGTTTCTCGCTAATTTCTTGCCGGGCGTGCGGGAGGAACGTTAGCGAGGGGCTTTCACTGCTCGGCCGTATTCCTCTCAGTCAGCTGACGCGCTCAGTTGCCAAGACCACCTGGTGTGGAGGTATGTACCTTCCTTCAGGGGAGAAACTCTGCTGTACTGTACGTAACACGATGGATGACGAAAAGGTTCATGACACGAAACTGTATTACAAAATTCACAGTACAACACGAAGCTCCACGTATGACTGGACTTTATGGTATATAATGATGCATGACACACCCTCATAGCAGTATGATGGAGTAAGGATCTCAAGTCTACGTCAGTTTTGGCTGATATGGTTTCCATTTGGTAAACCAAAGTCTATGTCAGTTTTGGCTGATATGGTTTCCATTTGGTAAACCAAAGTAGTTTCACTGCATAAAACTTTGGTAAACAAAGGAAAATCCCATAAATCCATTCTGGAAATCCCACCCACTCATGTTGGTTGCATATAAATATCTAATGTGAAAATATAAGGAATCAAGCGACTCCTGGAGTAACTATCTCCACTGCAATCTCCCCCAGGCCGCAGCGTTATCACATGGAGCTACCATTAGCACCACCACCACCACCACAAGCACTTCACCATCATAAAAATGCTTTCCAAAACTTTATTATATTTATATTGTTTAGCGGATATCTATTCAGTAAACAATGATGTATATATTTCTGAAAACATACTTCTATCAGAGGTATAATTCTATGCTTAATCAAATTCTTTTAGAAAAATATTATAAATCACGGGAATGTTAGCAGAATTAAAAATAGTATCAAAGAACCATTCAGGCGGGAAACGGAAAGCATGGGTGCAGTCGCCGGCAAGCGTCCTTGTAATACAACTATGGCAGCCAAAGAGGCGGCATACCTCCTCCATCTCATCGTCTTGCCGCCGCCTCATCAACTTTAAATCCTCCTCTCCTTTCACCAGTGGCTTGAAGGTTCTTCTCAAGACATCTGCAGCAGTCCACCCCATCCCTGAGGCAGTAATCCACTTTCCCGCGCGCGTTGTGAACACAGCTGACGCGGGCGGCCTCCCCAACTTTTCCCTTGTCAGTTCTCACTAACACACTTCCCAGCCGTGGCTGACACACATTTCACACACGCCTGGCCGCTGACGTGCAGACTCACGCCCTATCACCCCCAGACTGATAATTGGCCTCACCACGTCAAGACTAGCTCCTTATCAACCCCGAGTGACAGCCTCACATCACTACAGATCGCGAGATAAACTCCCCAACAGACGAAGTTCTCAAATTTTAAGCCACGTTTGCTATACGCGTAGACGCACCACTAATAACTGACATCCGAACATACTTTATATTCTCTTGCCTCACGTTAATCCGCTCATTGCCAACTAGACTTATGGCCAGCCTTGACCCTCGCCTTAACAACCCCAGACACTAAAAGCAAGCCTCGCTCCACGTGCCGCCTAAGAGCACCTTCATCCCAGAGGCCGACAGCCACCTGCGCCCAGGTCCCCTGGGTCTGGTGCATTGTCTGGCCAGGATGCGCATGTAAGCTCACTGATCTGGACTCCAGCTCAGAATAATCTTTCGGGACAGCCATGCAAAGATATATCCAACTTCATTTACTCCATTTCATGCTGCAAACTTATGGACAAGCTGCTTGTGTATCATTATGAACACCAGTAATAGGCAACACATCCCAAATGTTGGGGAAAACCTACATCATTATAGATTTAGCACTGGCCATCATCATCTTCAGGTAATACAATGAAAATTAAATCACTTTACTGGATAAAGAATTTACAAACTCCTACCACCGTTGGGGGTCTTACAATTTTACAAAGCGTACTGAGGCAATATAATGCTTTCATCCCTCGTCAGCAGCGAACTAGTATGGAAGGGTTGTTTTTTTAAATTCACCATCACCAAGAAAATCAAGGAACAACCACAGGACGGGTTGGAGTACAGATCAAGCCGCGCGGGACAGGGCGAGGCAGACGGTGGCCTTGGGTGGGTAGTGGGTGTAGGGCAAGGCGACCACGCGCCACCACAGACACCCCATCCTTCCCCCTTACCTTTACCCTTCATGGGCTACCTACAGGACCCCTAACCCATACACACACACACACACGCCATCCCCTTAAAATGCCTGTTCCCCAGCCACGCCGACCCTGGCGCGGCTCTAAGCCTAGTGTCGACGTGGAACTCCGAAGGTTATGCAGCGATACATGGCAGACGGCCAGGCTGGGGCTGTGTACCCGCCAGTGGTACTAACGGTATGTGTCTCTTCTTGCCCACAAAATTAACATAAGCACCACAATAAGACCATGTAATAATAATAATAATAATAATAATAATAATAATAATAATATAGGAACATCGACTGAAAGTTTCAGTGGAATCATTCGTTTTTTCCTACAAATGATGCACGAACGAACCACCAAGCCAATCAGAATTTCATAATGGAAAATTTGTGATTAACAGGACCGTTGTCCAGGTGCTTCCTGCTCAACAGCCTCCCGCACCCGCCAGCCAAACGTCTTCACTCCCCTAAACGCGTCACCACTTTCTCGCAACAACGTCACCCACACGCCTCCACTCCGTCACAGTCACAGTCGTCACCGCCATGTCCATACCACAGGTTGTCATCGCGTCATCTCTACAGATGGTTACCACACATAGCGTCACAAGTCACAGCCGCCCGTCACCGCCTCAACATTAAGCGGAAGCCCAGTAGCGGACGGAGATGCAAGGTTCCGGGGCTGGAGCACGGTACATTTACTTCCCGTGTCCTTGACGGCGGAATTCCACCACGAGGCTCCTCCACTCTCCATTTTCCACCTTCCCTCCACCCATTACCCCATCCTTCACCTACTTCTGAGGCCACTGTAGGGACGGGAGCCCTTGGGTGGGTGGTATCTTTCATTAAGCCAAGAGCTGGGCATGCGTGATATACACCCTTGCCTCACCTCGCCGGCTCACGCGTCATAATCAAACAGGCCTTGACGGGTAACCTACCGTGTATTCCACCGTGCACTGCTGGATATGTGGGTGTTGTAGCGAAATTCTGCGTGTAATTACAGCGGTTCAGCTGTGAGTGACATGTGTCCGTCCCTCCCGGGGAAGGACGAGGAAGCGCTAGCAGTCGCCAGATAAACAACATCCGACACTTTTTCAAGACCCCGGTCATCCGGCGAGTCTGCTACACTATAACGCGTGGGGGAAAAAAACAAACATCATCAGATCCAGTTTCAAACATATGAGATGCAAGAGAGGGAGTGGGCGATATCACAGGGCACTGTTGTTAACCTGGGGGAAAAGCGGGGAAGCATAATCTAACACACTGGAGATGTCCGCCGCGCGGGAAAACACCACCTAGCGATAATTTCACGTTAAGTAAATTCCCAGGGCACCGTCGCGTCGTGTCACTAGTCCCGCTTCTCGGATCCTTGCCATATTTTTTGCTCACGATAACTTCCCATCCTCCGTCGTTTGCTTCACATAAGTGACACAACCCTGAGTTGGAGAGGCAACATGGTAATCAGCAGATCTGTCGTCACCGCTCCGCCACACTTCGTGACTTATTCCCTCCATTATAGTGGCGCCAACGTCGCCTGCTCGAGGTTTCACTTTCTCAGTTGTCACTGGGAGATAAAAATACCAGCCGGGGGGGGCCGTCGTCGTCAGTCGTCAACATGGCGGCGAGGGAACCTTGAGTGTACTGGGATGAGCAGTCACCACGAACACTGCCTGCTGCAGGTACCTCCGTCAGTGGCGTTGTTTGACACATCATCCTGAGTCACGCCGAAGGGCCTGGTGACTGGAGTACCAAATATCGAGATCGTTTCAAGTTCAAGAAACATCACTAGTATGGAAGGCACCAGACCTGCACACGACTATGTGATACTGTAACAGTCATAATACACTAATGGAGAGTCACGAGAAATCATGATCCTGAGCATTCCTGATAAACAAACTATAACATTGTTCCGAGAACTTTGTGACGATTTTCCTGTCACTAACAACCTCGAAGATAACTTTGTACCGTATGCCAAATCTTCCCTGTCCTGAGCGAAACCTGCATCATGTATACATATATACATTTGAGTGTGTGTTTGTGTGTGTGTGTTTGTATCATATGACTATGTACACTGTGAAAACCCTCACCAGCGACGCCAGCCTCATCCCATGTCATGCGAGGCCTCTGGAGTCCCGAGCCACGCACCCCTGCCACCCCTCCTGACTACAGCCTCCCGCGTATTCTTTCCCACGCAAACAATTGTCTCCTAGACAAAAAAAGAAGTCCCATATAAATCATTTATCTTCCGCGCCAACATTTACCCTCCAATGCCAACTCCCAAGTGCCTCCTATACCATGATCAAACCTCCCTACCGACTCCGTCTCCCGTGCAGTGATTATTGCTCTCATACTGATCACTGTACCTCCCAAAACTGACCACGTCTCCTATGGTAATGATCTGCAACCACATAAAACATCTATATCTCCTATGCCAAATGATCTCTCCCATAAAATCATAGCTCCTTACACACACGACCCTTCCATTATGATCACACACCCTCCCATGCTAATGATTATCCCCCCCATACAATAACCAACTCTAAGGTAACACCACCATCCCTCCCGTACGAAGATCACCTCTCCCATGGTAACAGTCTACTCCTCCATGCTAATAAAATCTCCGAAATGAAAAGCCTCAAAAAAAAAAAAACTTCCATGCTAGTCGTTACCATACAACGAACCCGTCCCCCATGCCATTGGTCGTCCCTCCCATGCCAATGACCACTACCTCCCATGCAAGTCATCGTCCAACCCCCCCTGCCCCTTGGGGCGGAGCGGTCCATGTCCCTCGTCAGTCTTCATGAGATAAATTAACTTTCATAATGACGTGCGGTGAAGTTCCTTAGCAGAGATGGGCCATTAGCGTCTTGAATTGGTGGCCCGGGCCGGCAGCCTCGGGTAAGATGGGCCACTAGCGTTTTCAGCCGGTGGCCCGGGCCTCCAGACTCGGGTAAGATGGCCACTGGCGCCCCGGGCCGCCACACTCGTGAGTCTCCAACCTACCATACATGTATTACAATAAACAAGAGTAAAATCATTTCAAAAAAAGACCAAATGTCACGTGTTTTAGGATTACAGATTTCTTATGAGTACATGATCACTGTAGCAGTACGACCCATGGTCTGTGTCAGTACATGGTCAGTGCAGCAGTAGAGACCCATGGTCTGCGTCAACAGTCAGTCTACCGGGAGCGCCTGGAGGTCGGGCCGGGCAGGCCGGGTCTCTGTTAGTCACATCACGCTCGGGTCTCACATTAACGTTACTCTTCCCCTCCCTCAACAACATGCACGACCAGGGACGGGAGGGGGATCACCGCCGCCCTGTATGGCTACCACTCCTCCTGTAACCCCTATTAATCCACCTCTCTCTTGAGCACTTCATGTAGTGTTTGTGTAGTGGGCGGCCCAGGCAGGACAAACATACCATCACCAGACATGCCCATGGGCCCTTCAGGACACCCACCCCACCCCCACTACATACACGACCCCCACTGCACACCCACACACTCCCACCCCACCCTAGCCCCATCCATGCGGCATCATTTATCGCCACCTCGACATACCACACCAACAATGCAACCTAACATAAATATATTAGGTTTTGCCCCGCCCCGCCCCACCCGCGGCCTTGGGGGTACTATGTCTGCCTTTTGTGCTCTCTGTGTATCTGTGTGTATCTTGCCATGTCTACAAGTTTACTTATACATGTATGAACGATGTTTAAAAATAAATAAGCCACAATTCTACAAGAAGAGACGACATGCATATGTATGCACGTTAATTATGGATATGTCTGAGTATATCGACAACAAAAGTATCCAGTCAGGCCCCACAGACGCCGGGTCTGGACAAAGAGGGTAGATTAAAAAGACCAGAAAGAAGTATTTGTTGGGGAAGGAAATGTGTCCGGTTTGTGTACGTGTAAGAAAAATATCAAGACAAACCCATAAGTTTTGTTATTAATGGAAGAGGTAAAATAATCCTAACACAGTGCCACATCATATATATATATATATATATATATATATATATATATATATATATATATATATATATATA
>JAYMFT010255449.1:0-10843 GCA_038088735.1 Panulirus argus
AATTATGTTGTGTTTTCTGCTTGGCTGATTTTTCTCTCTCTCTCTCTCTCTCTCTCTCTCTCTCTCTCTCTCTCTCTCTCTCTCTCTCTAGGGTGTGGGCGTGTGACACCTTCCTGGTGTGCATGACCTCCGCAAGCATGCGCTCTGAGGGGATCACGTCCCATGACAGGTTATGTCATGCCATGTGTCAGTGGACTGTCACTGCGTGTCACGTGCGTGTCCGGGCGTGTTGTGTCGTGTGTTCAGGAGGACTGTCATTGTGTGTCATGTGTCATGACAGGTTGTGTCATGTGTCCAGGAGGACTGCTGTGGCGTGTCATGTGTCGTGACAGGTTGTGTCATGCGTCAGGACAGCCTTTGTGTGTCACGTCTCATTACAGGTTATTTGTGTCGTGTGATTATGATAATCTGTGCCAGAACTTGGCACTTACGTGTGTTGATGTATCATGATTAGGTCAAAGGTCAAGAAATACTAACATTGTTTATTAACCTCTTTGAGCACCAAAGCACGAACGACATCAGGGCATGACCCTTGGGTTCGGGTCAAAGGTCAGGGTGTGGGAGTAGATGGTTAGGATAGACAGCAGGAGACCTGATGGTCCATGACGAGGTCGTCTGCTCTCTGACCCCAGCTTGTGCCCAAGTAGCGTTTCGTCGTGCTCAAGGGCTGTACCGACGTGCTCAAGTGTCGTGCCGTGTTGTGGAAGGGTCTCGCCTCAAGGGCTGTTCCCTCGTGCTCAAGGGCTGTACCGTCGTGCTCAGGGGCTGTTCCCTCGTGCTCAAGGGCTGTTCCCTCGTGTTCAAGGGCTGTTTCCTCGTGCTCAAGGGCTGTTCCCTCGTGCTCAGGGGCTGTTCCCTCGTGCTCAAGGGCTGTTCCCTCGTGCTCAAGGGCTTTACCGTCGTGCCGAAGGAGTTAACGGTACATTTCAAGCAGCCTAGCGTGCTACCGTTAGTTAAGAGATCATCTTTTTTGAGATGAATAACTGAGCCACCCAGCTCTTATCTCTCGGGATATCTTTAATAATGTATATAGAGTTGCCGTTTTCTGATACCGAGTCAGTGTGTGTGTGTGTGTGTATGTGTGTGTGTGTGTGTGTGTTGATGGCTTCTCATGCCTTAGCGAGATGGCGTCGGGGGACTGGACATTATAATACAGGAGGGGAAGAATATCAAGGCTGATGATACGATGCAGGAGGGAAGGATTTCCATCCTAATGATACTAGAAGTAGGAAATTTTCCAGCGTAAAGTGATAATACAAGAGGGAAAGATTTCCATCCTAATGATACTAGAAGTAGGAAATTTTCCAGCGCAAAGTGATAATACGAGAGGGAAGGATTTCCAGCCCAGTGATGATAAAGGAGGGAGGAATATCCAGCCCAATTATAGTACAGGAGGGGAGGATATCCTCGTAGTCGCATATTTTAACACGCAGAAGATTAGTGGGTAGCGCGTTTTCTTCCTTATCCCTAAGGATAGGAAAATGGGACACTGTATAACATTGAAATATCCTGAAATATCTGCAGTAGATTGAAACTACAGGAAAAAATATATTTCAGTAATGTACCAGACGTTCACTGCTGGTGTAGGGTGTATTACAGTATGATATCTGATGTAACATTGTTCTCCATACACGTAAGAGATAATAACAGTAGACTTCCCCACCATAGAAAACGTGGAGAGAGATTTATGGGGAACGTAATAGAACCCCGTCAGTTTTCGGAGCCCATCCCAACCATTGCGACCGTCATCAGTGAACTGGGCTAACCACTTGGCTGCTGCTCTTTTATACTTTGCGTGGATGGAGTTCTAGGGTCCCATCTCTTGTTATGCACGTATTCAAGCTCTGTCAAGCGCAAAGGTCCTGGTGTTTTGATCAAACATGGGTGGTGCGCGTGACGATACTGCTGTCAATAGGTTTCCCAAAAAATGTGACCGACTGGCTTTTATTCAGTTACGTTTATCTCCGTATGTGCCCCTGAGGCTGGACCGCTTGCTCACACAGACTTCCGGGGCCAAGAAGAGTGATGGTAAGGGCACAGGTTAAATGCACATGCCAGTTTTAGTAGGAACGTCTGAACGTAATCTTTCCCTAGATATGCGCGACGCTTGCCAGATGCCTCCGGTATTATTGTACAGGGGTACCTAGTGACAGCACTGCTAGGATCCCGATTCCTCTACCAAGGAATCATGTGTTGAAGAAACTGAACTGAAATATTGCCCTTAATGTTCTGTAAAGCGTTATCTTTCCCATAAATATTGCCCGTTATGTGTTTGATATAAGCGTTATCGTTCCCATAAATATTGCCCCCCCCCTTAACGTTATTCTAATATAGCCTGTCTTTTTCCAGAACCACTGCCCACAATGTTTAACGTAACGTACCTTTCCAGAAATATATCTTTGACGTTCGGTGCACCGTATATTACCTCCCCGCAGAATGTTGACCGTCACGTACACGGCACATCGCGCAAATGTCTATATTTACCCGCCGTGTGGGCTTTATCCTGCTCCAGGTCAGGCGTGGGCGGTGGTGTTGGCCAGCGGTGGCGTGCTGACCTTACCACTGACACCCACACGCCCACAAAGGTACGTGACCCGGCTGGCAGACTTTGCTTTCTTCCCCCGTTACCTGCTCGCTTGAGGACCCCACGCTGCCTCTGTCCCCCACCCACCGCCCAGCCAGCCAGTCCTGCCGTTGCTCAAAAACCCCCATTCAGTTTTCCTCTACGTCAGGCCTATTTAAGAATGTCCACTGTGGGTTTGGTCTCTCGAGTTTGAGAATATGAGAGAGAGAAGGGGGATGTTTGGACGTGTGAGGGACTCTTCCGCGGTCGCTGAAAAGTTGTTCGCTGGATTAAGAGTAGCCAGAAGGTTTGAGACGAGGTGGGGGGAGGTGGAGGTGGTTTTTCGAGGGTATCTCTTGTTAAACGTGTTACAAGTTTAGTTGTATTTTAACGGATACTGACAATTATTATTCATTATGTACACGCTGATACGGGCGATCGTCCATGGTGTGTGTGTGTGTGTGTGTGTGCGCGCGCGCTGCTATGGGCTATTTCTCCTAGAGTGCTCTGGTACGAGCGATCATTCGCGTTGTGTGGGCTGTTACGGGTGATCATACTTTAAAGTAATAGGAATAAAGAGAACTAGTTTATTGATGTAAACAGTTTGCTTTCTTTTTTTGGTCTCGGACAAAGGTCCACATCGAGGTAAGGCCTTGATATGAATATGAAAAGAATTTGACAGAGGGAGAGGTAAGGAGAATATATATATATATATATATATATATATATATATATATATATATATATATATATATATATATTAATTTATTTATTTATTACGGATTTTTAATGAGAAAATTCTGAATTATGAAAAGGGGAAAATCATAGCTCTTAGGAAAGATATGAGGGTTAAATAATTTAAAGGCTTCGTACTGTAGGGAAAGAATCACCTCACAACGGGTCACCCTCGAATCGCCAACGGCCGCACAGTAATCAGTGGGAAGCAGCGGCTTGCCCTGCATAACTTGGTCTGTAGCTCAATGGCGGGGAGACACGAGCAGTCGCCAGCTCTCGGGAGCAAAAATCAAAAGTAACATCTGTATGAGAAGGGAAAGTGAACCCACGCTTGCCGCTGGGCTAGTGGGTCAAGGTTTGAGATTAGACCGGGAGAGTTGAAAAGCATGATTGCTCTAGCCTCAACTCTGTCTAGCAAGAAGTAAAGGTAGAATCTTCCAGATGTGAAAGCATTTACTCCGCACAAGGACGGATCAGTCCATTGTGTGATCGGAGTAACTTTTTTTTTCTTTTTTTTTCAGTGGCAGACTAAGCAGTTTGTGCAGTATGGGGTTTTCAAGATAGGTTAGATGTTGCACTGATAATATGTATGTTCATTGTACTGAGTAATGGATACTGAAATCCATGAAAGGACGGAGGAAAGTCATAACGGGTTTTTTGAAAGGGAAGTCGAGAGAGCTAGGGTATTGAGACAGTGCGCTGGACTAGGCTGCGTCTGCCGCTATTGGGGGAAATCCTCCAAAACTGATAGAGAAGGTTGTGATGATACGAGCCACAGGTCGAGCAAGAGAGGTCTGTCCGAAATTGAAGGAAGATTTCATCGTGTGAGCGCAATCTGGTTTTCTGTCGAATTGGAGGAAATCTTTGATGTAAATGAAAACGAATGAGTAAGAATCAGAGACAGTAAAGTTTTAGAAACACCCATGAATTGCGCGCGAATCTATCACTTTCGGTAATATTTTTATACCTTTTGCCTGTCGTGTGGAATCCAAGTATAACTAACTGGACATTTCAAACTTTGTGGAGACCGGTAACCGAGGTCAGTCGAGCAGAGAGGCGCCCGTCTTGGGTAGGTTACCAGCCTCTGACCCACCCACCCACTCTCTGTTGGTCTCACAGTGGCCTGTGTCACCCTGCTTACAATATTACTCTCAGTAAAAACAAGACTCCATGAATTTGTCACTTCGGGGCCAAGAGCGTTTTGGTCTGCTTGATAACGGCTTCGTCCGTTGTTTTTGTTGGGATCGTAGATTTGAGCAGCTCTGCTGTTGACAGGCAACGATACTCTGAGACTCCCGATGATTCTTTTTTTTTTTTTTCGTAGAAGGGATGCTCGCCACGATCTGCGGTTTGCCTCGCCAACGGCCGCCAAGGCTGTACCGTTACCCGTAACCTTTGGTGTTAGGGTACACGAATGCTCGTGCGAGGTGTGGATCATCAGCTGAGACTTCCCCCCCTCCCCCCCTGGAGCCGGACTATAATTTGCTGGAGCGTCACCATCAGCTGTTCTGGAGCCACTCCTAGGCGCCGTCACACCGCGTCACCGCTGGGTGCAATACGTCCCCATCTGCAGTGGCTTAGCGAGGGAGAAGCACACACACAGTTTTCCATTGTCATGCCCCCGAATGGCATCCGGTACACATTTTACGTTCTACCCGTGGAGGTAATTTCAGTATAGATAACTGTGGTTAAAATGTTTCGTCATATCTGGCCATGCGGACCCCCGGGTTGTTACCGCAAAGACACGTTTATATACGAAGTGACGTCACCGTTCGGGATGACGTAACACGGAAACAATTACGGTTAGCCAGGATGTTTGGGAGGGTCTCTGAATTCTTCCCCCCTCCCACCGGCCACTGCGACTCTGTTGTGCACCAAAGCACCACACTCTTTTAGCATCTTGATGTACTTTTGAGAACTGGGCTGTAGGGGTGTTCTTCATGCCCATAACGTCAGGACGGTATTTAATTTCTGTGAGTATGTCGCGTGATCGTGGCCGGGATGGAGGGCAGACCCAGACAGCTGGCGGCGGCTGAACCTCACGCGAACCGTTGACAGCGCCAGCGCCCTCCTGCCTGCCGTACGATGCAAGCACCGTAAACACCGCCAGTATCCTCACATAGACGTATGATAAGTATTTACTGACCCGCATGTATGCAGTGGGCGCCGTGTAACACGTCTTTGTACTTAGAGGAATATACATACGTGTACAGGATATCGCTCGGGGTGTGTGAGACGGTACGAGCTCTCACCGCGCCGCGGCAGCACAGGTGAGGGCGGGTGGTTCAGAAGTCTCTTGTCAATCTGCAATTGTTCACTCTTATAGTTGGTGCAAACTTCTCCTGTTGCCCTGAATACTCTATATATGTTTCTGGTGTTGTGTAGTGGTGTCCATGTGTGGCTGTGAGTGGTGTCTTAAAACCCTAGAACACGGAGAATGGCATAAGGGAAATAGTACATGAAGTCCAGTTGACTCGTATTTTTTTTTTAGTGATTATTCCTTCTATCGTTCTGTTGTGCATACATAGGTTTAATGCCGTTCAAATTGACTGTCTTATGGTTTGATTTTTAAAGTTACTTTGTTAAAGGACTGTTCATATATGCAGATATTCATGTACAGCCAAGATACTGATTTGGTGAGGAAATATTAATCACGATGATAAGGATTAAGATCATCCACGGAAATAGTCGCGTGGACATTCGTGTTACCTGATTAAAGTCCGTGGTTGAGGAGATTTTTAATGCGGGATGTAGGGTAGCATATGAGGAGCGTCCAGCTGGTATAGTTGTGGTTGAGAAAGGTGGTGGGAGGTGGCTGTCTTCCTTCAGCACGGCAATATGCGGCGCTAGACCAGCCGGGATGAAGCCCCACCATGGTCAAGGTTGAGTTCTACCAGCTGGTGTGTTGGTGAGGTGAGGTGGAGGTGGAGTCGAGTATGGTTGTCACAACAGCCAGGTTGATAAGATGGTGCGTGAGGCTGGATCGAGCCCTGTTGTGGTGAGAGAGATTGTTTCCCGTGAGTCATCGTGTGAGGTGGCAGTGGGTGGGTGAAAGTGACCGCTACTCCTCCCCCCCGTGCAGCCTCTCGCGCACCCACACCCCTAGCGTTATCGTCGTCAGGCAGGTCTCGCTTTGCATTACATATCCGATCTCCTCTCTTAGTCTGAGAGAAAGGGCCGCGTGTGCTGACTGGTATATATTGCCTTACTGGGGAAATGTGCTTGGTTACTTAATGAGATTTCTACCATTAAGATTCGAGCGTGCATTGTGTTCTCGAAAGAAAGGAATAACAGGGATTGATTATGTCGAAAGACTGTTGTGTTTCCCGGCCGGTTGACTATATATTAGTGGCGTAGGTAATAAACTGTTCCTTATATATATATATATATACGAGATTAGGCCTTCGTTATGAATGAAGCCGCGGGAGGCAGTGGGAAATGTATAAACGTTTTGCAAACCGTTGCCAGACTTTCTGTTCACGTTTGACCCGGGCTTGTTCACTTAAGATACAGTAGTCACGTGTGAAACAAAATTGAATTACCTTTAGTTTACAGTCGTTGTCAATTTCATTTTAAAGGCTCTCCGGTATTGGCATTACTGATGCAGTTACTCGAATCCTCGAAAGTTGGTACGTGATAACTGAACCATGGAGTGGACTCGTGCCTGGTTGTACGTCCGTCCGTAGTGACTGCGCAGGACGGCGACCATCGACGGTGGTCGGCAGGGGGGCGCGCGCGCACTTGGCGTGTGTGTCTGTGTGTGCACCGGCGTTTGTCCTTGGCTAGCGGAGAATGGCGCGCTCTCAGGAGGACATCGCCAACAATAATTTCCAGGTAGAGTCGGCCGAGCGTCTGGAAGCCCCCGCCTCGACCACGGCCATCAACACCAACGAGCCGGTTACGACCGCCTTCGCGAGCGCCACCATCCTGGCCCAGATCGCCGCCAGGAACGCGGACAACCTGACGGACGGCGAAAATGGCCCCTCGAGCCTGGGCAGCAGCATCACGTACAACGACGAGTACCTGGAAGACCCGCTGCCGGACCTGACCTTGGAAAACCTGCGGATCCCCGAGGAATATGGCGACCCCTCGCTCGGTTACGAATTCGTCAACTCCGTCTACCCGCAAGGTGGGCTGGACAACTCGGAGGCGCTCTTGCTGCAGCTGAGGGACCTCGGGGTCAGGGTGAACCAAGATTACATCTCGCTGGACTTTGACCTGAATACCTCGCGCAGCGCCAGCGTCAGCAGCGTTTCCGAAACGGGTAGCGCGGACGAGCAGGTGCTCTCCCAGGGTCACGGCGAGGCGTGCCCGCACCGGCCGCTGCGGATACCCCCTCCCTCGCCCTCCCACGCCTTCGCCGCCGCCGCCGCCGCCATCTCCCCCACCTCCACCCCCGCCCACCAGAGAGACCCCTGGGAGAGGCTGTCTCGGCTGCCGGAGCGGGAGGAAGACGACGTGTTTCTGGAGATCGAGACCCTGGACGACGAGGTGGCCGAGGCCGAGATCCTGCCCACGGGCGGCGTCAAAGTGGTGTACGAGAACTACAAGAAGGAGTACCGCCCCAGGATCAGCCCCCACCACAACTTCCTCAGGTTCCTGGAGACCGTGCATAACGGGACGCCGCCCGCCGAGGACTCGGCGACGTGCGCAGCGGAAGCGGAGCCCGAGCCACCCAGTACTACGCCCGGGGTGACGCTGGAGGAGCGGTACAGGCGTGCCCTCCTGGCGCTGCAGAGGGGAGTCAAGAGATCCGACCTCAGGATTCGCAGCCTGTCCTCCCTCCCCAGCAAGTACGCCCAGAAGTTGAGGAAATTCTTAGGTAAGAACGGATGTCGGATGAATGTATGTATGTCGTCGGTCAAGGTGTGTGTGTGTTTGTGTGACCCCTGACCGCTCGTATGTTGGTCAGGCAGGAGGAGGAGGAGGAGGTAGTTGTGTGATGTTGCCAGCACAAATACCAGTGGGTTGCCCAACGCCGCCAACCCCACCCCAGTAGCCTTCCACACCTTCCTGGCTCCCCTGCTGCTGCTGCCACCCACCGGCCAGGTGCCACTCGCTACCTCCTGGACGGACCACTACAACTACCTCGCCTGGTCCGGCGCCAGTGCACCTTCCTCTCCCGGTCCAGTACAGCTTGCCTCGGTTGGTCCAGTACACCTGCCACACCTATCAAGTACACTTACCTCACTTGGTACAGTACACCTGCTCCCCCCGGTCTAGTACACCTGCCCCACCTTGTCCAGTACACCTACTCTCCCCGGTCTAGTACACCTGCCCCACCTTGTCCAGTGCACCTGCACATCTCCTTCGTGGCAGTGTAAGCTCACGCCAGTGGGCCACCTGCTGTGTGGAATACGTCTCATGTATACTGACGAATCGGCTCCCGATGTTTTAGGTCTTCTGCTCCTTCTTTGAGTAAGGGTTGGCCCACTTGCCCGCTGACATTCCTGGGATGCATCACGTCAGTGACAGTTTGCAGCACATGCACGTAAAGCCTGTGCAGTAGTCATGCCTAGTGCAGGCAGGTATACGTGCGAAGTGGCTTTTGATGATTTGCGAAAACTAATCTGTTCACCGTTTTTTTAAAAATGCCTGTAGTAATGCAGTTTTTTGTATTATGAATCTTAAAATAACAATTTTGTTTAATACGTTAATAACATTCTTTAATAAGAAACGTAAAGGTGTCCGTAGTGTGGTGGTCTGCATTACTGGCCTTGCCGTATGCACGGGCCCGCTTGGAGTTGCACCCGCTTTGGTTCGAATCGTGGGTGCGTGACTCGTCTCGCAGTTTGTCCAGCTGTTTATACTCCCCTCGGGGATGGTCGATAAACTGGCTACCTGGCTTATGCTAGGATGTGGACGATATATATATATATATATATATATATATATATATATATATATATACGAACATAAATAAAAGGTGTTTGAAAAATTGAAGAAAAAAAAAACAGTTTAGTCTTCTACAGTAGAGATGGTGATAGGACCAGAAGGGTACTTGCATATATGTTTCTGTCTGTCTCATTCACGGCTACAGTACACTCTTAGTGATGCAGTGCAGCTAAAATGTGAGTTCCAGGAAGGCTTGCTATAGCTCTGGGTACTCATGACAAGTGCTTACGTCTCAGAAAAGCTAGCCTAGCGTTGATGACACTCGTACATAAGTTTCAGGGACGTCACCATAGCTTTGAAGACTCTGATGACCATAATATAAGTTTCAGGAAAGCTGGCATACCTTTGAAGACTGTAATGACCGTTAGCTTAAGTTTCAGGAAAGTTAAACCGAGCTTTGAAATCTCTCGTTGCCAGTACGGAAGTTTCAGGAAAGATAGCTGAGCACTGAGGAGCCTCGTGTCCATTCCCTTAGTCACAGATGTCATAAAGGATTGAGGAAACTCTTCCGTTATTGTGGAGTGATACGTTACTTTATGACAAAACAATTCTTGAACGTTTATAGAGAACGGAAGAATAAAGGATACGTAACGTCTGCAAGCAGTTCATCACAATGAAGGTACGCCCCTCAGATCACCCTGCTGGAAGGAAATTCATCACAGTCATCCAGTCTCAAAGTCATCACGGCCTGATTTACTCTCCCCTGTACGTGTCGCGGGTGCTACCGGACTCTGCCAGCATCTGGCGACGCGACCGACGCCGCGAGAGAAATGTTAACCTCCAGCGAGGCCGTGTCATCGTCAGTGGACGAAAAGGAGTACAGCTTCGTCGAGGAACGTGTGACTCCAAAGGATTCCGTCATTTCCTGCCTCCTGAATGGAGCGCAGATTTGAAACTTCAGTAGCCCTAATAAAGGGTTTTCTGAAGGGTAATATCAGAGTGTTGTGATGCCTTCATATGAAGGGGGAAATTACTGTTTTTGGCTCTGCAATAGAGGGAGCGACGTATCCAGGGATATATATATATATATATATATATTGAAGGAACAGTATCACGAAAAAATATTCTAAGGTGAAAAGCATCGTAGTAACAAATGGTCTTATACCTTTAACTATTATAGTAAGAAGCTAGATAATTATGTTACTCGTTCCTAATTGATTTAGAGAGGAGAATAGATTCTTCTTCTCTCTGTCTAGTTAAAGACGAATAATTTTTTTTCATGCAGTTAAAGATGAGAATTGGATCTTTTTTATCCATCTAGTTAACGACTTGAATAGTTTTGTCCAAACTGCGCTCTCATGAAATTGCTCGGTCATCGGTGATGGCAATAGATTGGAACGTTATATTACTGAAGTGCAGAGAGAGAGAGAGAATGTGAGGGCCTTGTACATCTCGCAATTGTTTGGTGTTTGGTCATGCGAATGGTCGCTAGCGCGGTGCGACGTTGTTGAGTGTGAACGCTGGTGGATCGCTGGTATGGAGAATTGTTATTGTTATTGTTTCCGCTCTCTGTATACGGCCGTAGTGTTGGATGTATGTAGTCAGGCAAGTCGTGGAGGGAATGTTCAGTGTGACGTTGTGAATATAAATGAGAGATGGATGGTTGATACCTAGCTTCTGTAGTGGATATATATATATATATATATATAT
>JAYMFT010255460.1:0-10843 GCA_038088735.1 Panulirus argus
AGAGAGAGAGAGAGAGAGAGAGAGAGAGAGAGAGAGAGAGAGAGAGAGAGAGAGAGAGAGAATATACGTTAGTCTGGTCTCCATTAGAAAATAACAATCAAGGAAGTACCGCGTCAGTGACATTATCATTTCCTTAGAATAATTCACCGTCATTTAATCACCTCAGCCGGTATAATGCCTCTCTCTCTCTGGTCTGAGTGACCTCAATTCGCCCGAATATAACCATTTCCTTGATTGGATGAGCTCATTTATTTTTTTCTTTTGTGTGTACGGCAGCATTCAGACGTTAGTGTTTTGGTTTTGACAGCGTTCGTATGTCGCCATCATATCGTCTGCGTTTAAGTCGTCTGTAAAGAACGTGTTTCTGTTCTCTTAACTTTTCATTTCCTTTCACCGATTTTTTTTAAGATTTTTGGATACTTGTATCACAGTACGGGCCAGGTTTGATTTTTTTTTTAAGGGGGGGGGGGTTCTTCTACCCCCTATTACCGTTACTAAAAGCAGGGAACCCGAGAGACTTTTTTTCAAAGGAGAATAAAACTAAGGTTGAAATATACCACGTGACTCGTATTTGTAAAGTAGAAGTGAATGTCGACGGTTACAAAAGTGTTAAAATGTGGCAAATTTTTAAGTGCACTTAAAAATAAGGTGTTGGAGGGCCGACATGTGGTTGCACAGCAGCCCCGTTGGCGGCAGCAGCAGTATCTACCTATCTCTGCCGTTGGTTTAACACCGGGAGAAACAGCCAGAGGACGCCAGGTGTTAGCAGCAGAGGGAGGGGAGGGGGGAATCATGCACCCCTCCCCCCTCATCACGTATAGCTTGTGTAGGGGATGCTAAGGGGATAGGAGGTGTGGGAGGGGGAGATGGCTTTGTCATCCATGGTCGTCTGAGGTGCATCACACACGCGGGGACGGGACGGGCAGCCCCCCCCCCCCTGTGCCTCGTGGGAACCCCCTTAGAGAAAGGATGCAGTTGTATCGCCTCATTGCTCTGTGAGGCACCGAGGAGGATAGGAGGGGGGGGTCATGGTGGTGGGTGCGGCGGAGGAGGAGACCCACTGTCGTCTCTTGCTTGCCGGCGCCGCGCTGACTGGCTGGGAGGTGCTCGAGCTAGGCCGCATAGTCTAATCCTGAATCGTTTACTGTTTCATTACCATTCCAGGTCAGAGGTAAGTCGAGGTGCTTCCGGCACCTCCCACTTTTGCCCAAAGTAGTTCTCAAAGTCACGGTACCTGCAGGTGCGTGTCGACCAGACTCAAAGGGGGAAAGGTTACAGAAAGAAAGATGAAAGGTGGAAAAGATTTCTTTACCTTATCTGTTCAAGGGATGATGGAGGTATCATACCGGTCAATCCCCGAGTGCGCGATCTTCACACGCAAACAGTGGGAAGCTACTTGTAATTGCCGTACCTTTGCAGTACAGCGCCTGTGAACACCGTAATTCAGTTACTTCAGACATCCGAGCACAGACCACATCGGCACCTGTGGCGCCAGTAATGTCATTCAGACACAAGTCTTCCCCCAGACAAATCTGTTGAGTTAACCTTTATACCACCTGCGCCCATTCTCCGTCATCGGCCATTCACTCACCTCCCCCAAACTCACGTAACTCCACGTCTTTCAAGTATGCGGAGCCTAAGTATTGATAGGCATCATGCCGCTCAAAAAAAAAAAAAAAAGAAGAAAAAATTCTTTACGTCCACATTCCGGACATCTGCTAGCGCCCCAGGAACGAGCGAGCGAGGAGGCCATCATCATCATCGTCATCATCCAACAACGCTCTCACTTTCTGCTGAATCTCGCCCCTAACAGCCAGGCAGGCCCCCTATAACACACCGGTCTCTCACCTGCTGTCCAAACTATGGCCCACACCTCCCCTGCCATACTCTATAATCAGCGCTCCAGGACCCCCCCTGCACCTTCCTCGGGTCCTCTGCTCCAACCAGCCTGGGCTGGGCTAACCCGCCCCCTTCCTCCCTCCCCTCCGCCCACTGCCCCCACCCACCCCCCTCCTCCTCCTCCTCGCCGTCCCCTTAGGATCCAGACCAGGTGAGAATAAATTGATCCACGCCACAAGTTACTAAATGATTCTAGGGAGGAGGGAGGGTGGATGGGATGGGAGGGAGGGTGGGAGGGAGGGAGGGAGTCGTAACGGTGGGGTGACACCAGTAATTTATTCCCCGAGTCGGCAGGGAGAGAGAACTCCGGCATTTTGTGTACCGTATAACAGTACCTTTTTCATTTCTTTTCGGTTAGATGTTTTATGTTTTTCGTTGACGGCAGTGTAATACGCGGCACGTTAACCCCGCTAAGGATCTGGGATACATTCCTTATTCGTTGTAGCATCAGGCAGCTTCGCTCCGGGTACCGTAGTTCGTGCTAAAAGGTGATACTCGAGCGTCCTCGTAGTTCGTGCTGGTGGTGACAGTTCTTGGGCGACGCTGAATGACGGAACGCCGCGGCGTCGAGTCGCGTTGCGTGCGTGCGTAAGAGCCCCCGGCAAGCAGAGGCGGCATCGTCCTTCGTCGTCTTTAGGGGAGGAGGAGAACTCCATCCCCCAGGCGGAGTCAGAGCAGCCACCACAGCGGTTGGGGGGAAACGAGACTTGTGGTGGTATTAGGTCGTAATGGAAGGAAGGCAGGCAGGGTGAGGATGGTGGCCGAGCACACGAGTGAGACAGACGGTGTCTGATTGGCGGTAGATCGAGGAGCTGGGCGGAAGGGGGCCGGGCTCCTGACTACCCCGTGTGACGAGGGGGGAGGGTTGGAGGGTGTGTGTTGAGGGGGAGGGGCTCCTCCTTCCCTACACCTGGGCCATGGCTCTTTGTTCCTGCCGGTGGCGCGGGATGTAAGGCACTCGCACGCGAAGGAGTGTCAGGATAACAGGGACTGTGGGGGGTGGGGGGGGGTGAGGGGGGAGCGTTGTCACCTGTGTATTCAGCGCCTCTTTGTTCAACCCCCCAAAGCGCCACCCGCTGCCAGCCAGGCCTACGCGACACGATTACTGTGCTGCCGACCTTTTCCCTGCCGGCCGATGGAACGTAGGGAGTGGTGGGTGGCGAGGAGCCTCTCTGCTCTGCTCTGTCCTGTCCCCGTGTGAATATATTGTGACTGTTGGCTCGTGTTACTGCCCTCCGGCGGATGACTTCGTCACAGAGCAAGGGGTCTTCTGTTATCATTCCTTCACATGTCCTGTCCTCCAGCGGATAACCTCGTCATGGACCATCAGGTCGTCTTTTATCCGTCCTTCCCGTGCGCCCAACATTGGCTATCGCGTACGCTGCGGACGAGAGTCCCTCGCTCAACACCTTGTACGCACCACACCCTTCAACGCTGCTGCATCGGCCGCGTAAGAATTCCCAACGCTGACTCTCCTGCGTTAAGTACTGATACTGAGTTGTCACCCATCGAGCCCTGCACAGTACGCCTACGGCATTAATTTTACGCTTCTCTTGCTGAACCCACTGCAGTGACACTACACCCTTTGCACGCCACATCTGCTTCCCTAACAGTACACCTTACACACACACACACACACACACACACAACAGAACCATCGCGAACCTTCCACTTAACATCCGACTGCCATTTTCAGTATTGCACCCACTCCACGACATCCACCACAGTCTTCCAGCACTGTGGGCACCCATTACACATATTCTACACCCATCCGCACACCTCTCCCTCCCCCTGGGAGAGGCCGTACGCTACTGCTCCATCTTCACCCCCCCCCCGCCCCCGTGTGAAAGAGGAGCGTGTGGAAGAAATGATAACATGAAGACCAGCATTATTGCACCAGTTCTTCAAGGGAGCCCACCTGCCTACCCACTCGGTGCTCAACCATTACTCACCGGGGGGAGTGGCTGGAGCGACCAGCCTGGAGACCCCTTGGTGTTCACGCGGGGGAGTCTTGCCGAGGGGGGGGGGGAGAGACACCTCCGTACATCACCAGTCCCAGGGGTGGGGACAAAGGAGGCGCACCCTGGGGTTCACGTTGCTCCATGCTGGGTTATCCCTCTCTCCCTCACTGTTGTTCTCATCGATTTTTTTTTTCCCTCCCTTCCCCTCTCGTGTATATTATTATCTCCCTTAACGTAGGTTAAGATTCTGTACCTGGGGTTCAGATCTCCCTGTACGTAGGTTAGGTTTCTGTACCTGGGGGTTCAGATCTCCCTGTACGTGAGGTCAGGTTCGGTACGCGAGTTCAGTTTCTGTACTTGAGGTGTACGTAAGGTCAGGTTTACCTTCCATACACCAGTGCGCCTCATCGCGTCCACTACCCAATTCACTGAAGCCTCACGCTTTTAAACCCTCCTCCATTCACTTAACAAACTAACACCCTCCCCAGCACTACTACCCCCTTTCCAGCTCCAGCACTGCATTCCACCACCCCCCCACACGACTTCCCATTCCCCCCCTCCCCATTTCTCCCCCTTTAACGCTACACAGAATCGCAGTAGTTTGACTATTAAGCTGGGGCTGGATTGTGCCGCGTTAGCTCTTGTGTTCAGCACACGAAAGCGTTCCTCATGTCACGGATCATTTGCCCTCCTCCCCGTGTCAAGGCACTTGCGAAGATCAGGTCAGCGCAGGGAGCTAACGAAGAGCAGTTTAGGAGAGAGAGAGAGAGAGAGAGAGAGAGAGAGAGAGAGAGAGAAATAGAGAGAGAGTGTGGTGAGGACATGACGAGTAAGTCACTAACGAGGAAACTCATCATATCCGATACAGCGTGAAATGCTGATTTGGAGTTTCATCTCGCTATCCAGCTTCATTGTTGCCCTTCTAAATGTCGTAACGACTTACGCTTACTTTCAGCAGTGGCTGCTTGTTTTATCTACTTTTGGCCATGTAGATTGAATTTAGTTTCAGCATTGACGGCTTTTTTTCTCTGCCTCTTAAGTTTCACACAAATCATGGTTAGTTTTAGCATTGACAAATGGTTTCACTGCTTCCTGATTTTACCTTGATCTCTCTGAGCAACTGCTTGATAGCCTACCCTCCAGCCTGCTAACTCACTTGTCTGTCTGCCTGCTTTCCCATCTACCTGTTTGTTCTTACCTTCATACCTACCTTCCTGTTGGCCTTACTTAAATACCTGCATTTGCCTTCTTGTGTCCTTGTCAATATCATGTTGAGTCTTTGCCATTTACCAGCAAACATGCTTTGGTAGGACATTACAGAGGAACTCGACAGACTTGAGTGAATAGAGTTGAACAGTTACAGGTGTTAGGGATATAGATTATAGGGATAGTATGGCCTCTTTATGGTTGTAGTGCCGAACTGCAGCTCAGGGACGAGGGCTCTCTCCGTAGCAGGAGATGACGATGGCGAAGTTTACTGACATTTGGATGTGATGGTCGAAGAGAGATGGGAGAACCAATGCGTCGAACGGTCCACCATACATGGTATGAGACGAACAGAGGATAACCATCTTGCTTGCCATTTTCTCCTCCCGTTTTCTGTTTTAGCAGACCCTGGTGTGTGGTGGATATGGAGGAAGAACAGGCAGGGGAGAGAGCACGAGCGCTGGTGATGAGTCTTAGGGAGAATGATATTTTGTGTAGCTGTCTCCGAGCTACAAGTTGCGCGGGGTGCAAAGTGTTTTGGGACGAGAGAGAATGTGTACAGGCGATAGCACGTGGGGGGATGTTTGGCGATGGCGCTCACGTGTTCCTTCCAGCTTAAATTTGTTAATGGCGACAATCGAGAAGCCCGGCAGAATGGGGGGGGGGGGATCCTGGACACACGCACAGCCGGACACGGACGAACATTGTTTGTGTATATAAGAAAAGTCCCTGGTCAAGTTCTTAGAATTCCATTCAAGATAAATATATGATACCAAGAATACATCACTAGGATAGCACATCCAGTACGAGCGAGCATTATTGCATGCAGATAACGGATATTACAAGAGAAAAGGATATTTAGCAATCGTTGTACTGAAAATCTCTGACAATCTTTCCCAGATAAAAACTGAGCAGTAAATTCCCTCCATATCAGCGTAGTCTTAAGTGTACCTTGGCAGTTCTCGACGTAACTTGCACAACGTCGTCCTATCTGGTAGCTAGACCTCCTCCTTCCCCCTCTCAGCGTTCAGGGTACATCATGGCACGGTAACTTGAGGTACTTAAGTCATCCTCTGACGACTAAGTATTACGACTCGGCGGCAAGCCTCCCTCCCACTCTCCCTCCCTCCCTCCCTACACAACGTCCCTCGCCGATCTTGTTTACTCCTCTCTGGTCGCAGCTGTACTTAAGGTGAGATACCATCGGATTCTGCATAGTCCAACCATCTCACCAGGGAGGTACGGACGAGGGGCCTCAGGTGAGGTATTATACCCACAGGAGAGGGAGTCTTGTTCCATACCGTGGTGTCGTGGGGGTCGCCCTGAGATAGGGGTCCTAAGAGTGTAGGAATCTCTCCTCGCACAGTACTGATAAGTAATTACAGACAGGTAATTACCGGTACATAAAGGAGGTACATGAATCGTGACCCCCTCCCCAGGGAATATTCCGACCTGTTGACTGGTTCGTGCCACCTTCAGGCCATGTTTTTGGAATCCCCCCCTGGAACCTTTAGGTCAGAATATCGAGGGAGAATGATGAGCGTTTAGAGCACCGGACTGACGCGCCGTGGACTGGATCTGGTCAGTGCTTAGTGAACTGTGATTGGTCATTATCCTGTGGGAGCTAGACCTGGCCAGCACCCGCGTCAGGAAAAGCGCTTCTCACACGAAGGATTTTTTTTTTCTAATATGAATTACCCGAGTTGCCTCCTGCTTTATTTTATTCGCTGCACCTCTCGCATAACGCAAGCTGTTGTTACGAAGGGCATTGTATACGGCGTGAGGCTTTATTATACAACGCGTAAACAGGTTGTTGCAGCCGTTGCTACCGAGGTTTTTTAGAGCAGCTACAGCGCCTAGTTTGCGGCAGTTGTAGTCTGTATGATTTTCGATGCAAAGCAGCTGTAGGAGCTGGCTTATATCGCAGGGACCTCCTCCTCCATCCTCCTCATCTGCGTGGCCTTCACCTTATGCCTCCCTTCCCCACGCCTTGCCAGGTGCAGTTCAGTGTTTCGAAACCGGAAAACTGTCAGTGTCATGACACACTGCCATCAACCGCCGGACCACTTCTTTTTCCTTCGCTCTGTCTCCATCCCCCCTCCTCACTATTCGGTTATTACCTCCCCTCTTGTTCTCTTTCGCCTTTTTATATATTTTCCTTTCCGTTCCTCTCGCCTTTTCCCCATTTTTTTTGTATGATCATGTAACGGTTTGAAAAGAGTCCTTCCTTATCTCTTAATTAAACGTAGATCCTTACACTGAGGTAGTAGGTCTGTGTGGTGCTTGAAAGCAAAAAAAAAAAAAAAGAAAAAGAAGCTGTTATAAAGCTTTGAATTGTGGACCTGGAGAAGGATGCCGAAGAAGAGTTAGAGCAGTAGCTCAAAAAGGATATCTCTCGTAGACCTTTATAACACCGTCCCACAGTATCTTGTAACTCAGCGTCTCCTCACCTTGCCATTTTTTCCCCCGTTCCTCTCTTCTCCATCCATTCCCCATTTCCGCTTTTCTTCGTCTTTTCTTCGTCACCTCTTTACCTCCGTGGCTCCCAGCGCGGTACCAAATACAGGTCAGAATTGGGGAAGGATTCTGACTCGAGGTATTTTTGGTATTTGATTCCATATCACTAGTAGGTACCATTTGAGTACTCTTTGAGTTATAGTGATCCGCAATATCTTGTAAGGTACCAAAAGGGCTTTCTGCTATTTCCTTCTTATCGCGTCTGTCAACAGACTCTTAGAAACCATCTTCCTTCGAAGTGGGATCATTGGCTTCGCACTGCTACAGAGACGCCAGTTTGAACTCTTAGAATGATGGTTGATGTAACACGATAAAGATAACACACACTGAAAGCGGATACCCAGTTCTGGAACCTGTACGTCTCTAAATCACTTGGTAAATCTTCATCATGGTCCAGTTTCTGTTTGAGTAGAATACCTGTTTGCATTTACTTTTTTACTGTTATCTATAAAGGGAGAATGTTTTACGTTTGAGGAGCACCAGCCCTTAAACATTCTTTGCATACGCCGAAATTTTTCCGCTAGTCTGGGCCAGCGCGTAGCGCTCACCGCAGGAAAATTCAGAGTTTAGAATTAAAAGTGTTAGGTATATGTTGTCGTCTGTGTGGAAGACGGAGAGAGTGTATATTTGTGGCCTGAATGGCAGCAACCCACTTGTATGTGAGACAAAAGAGAACCCAGCAACCTGGGCCAGGGAGGGGAGCATGACAGCCACAGCAATGATGGCTGACTGCTTGGTCGGTGCTATTACGTGTGTGTGTGTGTGTGTGTGTATCTGTGCTGCAGTAGAATGCGACTGCTCAGAGTAACAAATTTATGGGCATCGTTTATACTACCGCGATCCAGATGAAGTCTGACTCCGTATCCCGGCAACAATTTATCCAATCCTAACTCCAGCAGAAGGATGACCCACGAAGGTGTTTGTACCACCCTTAAGAGGTGTGTGTGTGTGGAGACATGGCCGGCGCACGTGTGTTTAGGACACGCTCCTCCTCTCTCGCTTTGCCCTACGGGTGCCAAGGCACTGCAGTCACTGCTGCCCCCCCCCCTCCTCCCCCCATCCCGGAGGCAGCATTCGTTGCATCGTGGGCAAGCAAGTCGCTGCGTCTGCTGGCACCTCGACTAATCAAGCTAAATCAATACCTCGGAGGTGCCCAAAGACGCGACAGCAGCTCGTCTGGTCCCCGTTGCATGTGTTTAGGCAGCCTCTCAACTCTCGAGCATTAACGAGGACCTCCCCCCCCCCAGAGCTCCTCTTCTTCTTCCTCCTCCTCCTCCTCCTGCCGAAGTGCCAGCTCGCATGCTAAAGGCTCCTCCCGCCCGCGGGAGGCGGCGCTGAACATCTCGCACGCAGCTGCGGTCGGTATAAAACCTGCTGGCGTGCCTCTGAACACTTCGTCGTCTCTGTATCTCCTGACGATGGAAGGATCTTTTTTCTTATCAAGTCTTCCCTGCTCAAACATCTTGATAATCCGAGGTGTATTCACCAACAGATTATTACCTTTTATGGTCTCTTCTGGTAGTTACCACACCTTGTCCTGCACCGCTTGGTGGAGGAGGGAAGAAAGAGCGGTTTATGCTGAGCTCAGTGTGTTGATGCCCAAGATGGCAGGTGCCCTGGTGTCCTGTGAAGCCATTGTCTTTTTAATGAGTTCTCGACGACTTTCCCTGAGGACGACGACGTAAATCTACTGCATTGAAGGGATTGGAATATTTTACTGTGAGGGATTAGGAAGACTTAAATCTACTGCACTAAAGGGATTGGAATATTTTACTGTAAGGGATTAGGACGACGTTAATCCACTGCATGAAAGGGATTGGAACATCATACTTTTAAGTGATTAGATCATGCTCTCCACATGGATCAAGGTAGAGTGCTTAGGTAGATAAAGTTAAGTTACTTTGGTAGGTCGATTCATTTTACTCGGGTTGAATACGTCATCATACTCAAAAAATGTTAGGATATATTTTCTTATACGTTTTGTACCAGGTGTTCAGAATGGACTCCAACATTTTGCCGCGCAGCCGCATAGGATCAAGAAAAAGACAAGCCACTACAACGATGACCTTTAGACTTTCAGGTGTGCCAGAAGACTCACAAAACACCCTCATTATAGTAGTGCTCCCTCCTTCCCTTGGTTCAGTCATAGTGACGAAGGGGTTTACGAGTGTCGAAATTTTACGCGGACAGGAGGATCAGACTCCCTCCACCCACGGCTGCCGAGTCTCTCTATAAAGCGATAGGTAACTGACAAAAAGGGCTCGTGATCTCATCGTCTTGGTACATCATGCCGTGCGCAGGAGCCGGCCTCATAGACCGGGGTGCTGTTGAGACATCCCTGGAGGCAGGGTACTGCAGGATTCTCATCTTAGATGCCACGCTATGACGGGATTAATCTTGGATACCGCTCCATCACGGGATTAATCATGGGATGCCACAGCACCGCTGGATTAATCGTCAGTGTGTGTGTGTGTGTGTGTTTGAGCATTTCAGCGTTAATCTTCGCTATCATAGGTCTACGGGATCAATCTTGAATGTCACGATTCTTGAGAGGTAATCAGAGATATCGCAGTGCTTTAAGATTAATTTGGAGGATTAATTTGGGATGTCATTGCTCGGATTACATCTCGGACGTCAAAGCTCATCAGAAAAGTCATGGAAATCATGTTTACATCATGAATGATTTTGGACATCACAGAAATGCGGGTTTGATCACAGTTATCGCAGTTCTTCCGGTATAATCTCAGATTACCGAAGGATTAATCCAAGACATCAGATTAATTCAGGATTAATCGGAGTAATGCAAGATCATCCTCGTACATCGCATTACTCCGACATCACAGCACTGTCGGATTAATCTTCGGTAGTCACAGTGCATTAAGATCATTCATATTTTCCAACCGTAAATGCAGTTTTGATTTTGCCACTCAAGGGAACAGAGCAACTTTTTAGCCTCGTCACCGTAAGACTCAATCGTGATCCCTCTCGCTGGAGCAGCTTCTCACGCAGGAGCGAATTCCAGACCGTTCAAATGAGGGAAGGAGGCAAGATAAAGAGGGAACCCGGCTTGGACTTGGATCTCCCCTGTGTACACGGGAGACTACCTACCTTGCCCCCCCCTGTGGGCACACGGGGAAACACAGGCCACACTGTGATGTTAGCCAGAGCCACTGTTTTATGTTGATTCCACTATATATATATATATATATATATATATATATATATATATATATATATATATATATATATATATATTTTTT
>JAYMFT010255471.1:0-10842 GCA_038088735.1 Panulirus argus
TGTGGAAAGAGAGAACATTTTCTTGGAGAGCAAAAATGGGTATGTTTGAAGGAATAGTAGTTCCAACAATATTATATTATATATTTTCACCTTAAAAGCATTTACAACTTTGACTGTACTAGGTCAGCGTTGCTATATTTTACACACTTCGTTAGGTTCAGTAATTTTTGGTTCGGGAAGTTTCTCAACTTTTAATTGCATAACAAAAAGCTGTTCATTTAAAGTTAATGATATTAAAATTACCTCTTTGTTATGAGAAACAGAAGAATGGCGAGATCCTCTACAGTTTGTTAACCTTCCCTCTGGTTGTGTAGTGGAGGCTGGTGAGTCTTGTGCCTCCAGGGGCGGGAGCCATGTGGCCCACCAGGCGGAACTTGTTGTTCTGCGGAACCCACCCTCACCATCCTACCAGAGCCTTGGTGTGTTAACTGCCCCCCACCCCACACCAGCTGGTGGGGTAGGGGGGTTCCTGCACCATACTGATGTTCCCATGCTACTGTAGTCCAGCCTCCTCGCTTCACTGTTGCTGTATCCCATGCCTACTCGCTTCACTGCTGCTGTACCCCAGCCTACTCACTTCAATACTGCTGTATCCCAGCATCCTCACTTCACTGCTGTTGTAACCCAGCCTACTTACTTCAATACTGCTGTATCCCAGCATCCTCACTTCACTGCTGCTGTACCCAAGCCTACGCATCTCATTACTGCTGTACCCAGCCTCCTCACTTTAATGCTACCGTACCCCAGCCTACTCACTTCACTGCTGCAGTACTCCAGCCTACTCACTTCACTGCTGCTGTAGCCCAGCCTACTCACTTCACTGTTGCTGTAGCCCAGGATACTCACTTCACTGTTGCTGTATCCCATGCCTACTGACTTCACTGTTGCTGTAGCCCAGCCTACTCACTTCACTTCACCACTGCTGTACCCTCGCATCCTCACTTCACTGCTGCTATACCCCAGCCTACTCATTTAACTGCTGCTGTAACCCAACCTACTCACTTCACTGCTGCTGTACCCAAGCCTGCTCGTCTCATTGCTGCTATACCAAGCCTCCTTACTCTACTACTGTTGTACCCCAGCCTCCTTACTTCACTGCTGCTATACTCCAGCCTCCATACTTCACTGTTGCTGTACCCCAGCCTCCTTACTACGCTGCAGTTGTACCCCAGCCTCCTTACTTCACTGCTGCTGCACCCCAGCCTCCTTACTTCACTGCTGCCGTACCCAAGCCTCCATAATTCACTGCTGCTGTACTCCAGCCTCCTTACTACGCTGCTGGTGTACTGAAGCCTCCTAGCTTCATTACTGTTGTACCAAGCCTCCTCACTTCACTGCTGCTGTACCCCAGCCTCCTTACTTCACAACAGCTGTACCCCATCCTCCTTACTGCGCTGCGCTGTACCTCAGCCTCCTCACTTCACTGCTGTTGTACCCCAGCCTCCCCATTTCACTGTTGATGTACCCCAGCCTCCTTACTTCACTGCTGCTGCACCCCAGCCTCCTCACTTCACTGCTGATGTACTCTAGCCTCCTCACCTCACTGCTGCTGTACCCCAACCTCCTCACTTCACTGTTACTGTTACTCAGCCTCCTCACTTCACTGCTGCTGTACCCTAGCCTCCTCACTTCACTGCTGCTGTACCCCTAGCCTCCTCACTTCACTGTTACTGTTACCCAACCTTCTCACTTCACTGCAGTGGTACCCTAACCTCCCCACTTCACTGCTTCTGTACCCCAACCTCTTCACTTCACTACTGCTGTACCCCAGCATCATCACATCACTATCTGAGCGATACACAGCAAAAGGTCTTACTGAAACAGAGCCAAACCCGACATGCATCAAACCTAGAGCTTCCTACCTCGTGGTTCCCTAAGTAACTCAGTGGTGCTTCAGAATTGTTACTGTTTGATAGGCGCGGCTGTTGGGCTGGGAACAGGCATCAGACTATTAATCTATTGGGCGATATTTTGTTTTAGAATGAGAGAAATGCTCTAATAAAAGCAGTTGCTGTAAATATACTTCCGCATCATAGACTTCAAGTCAGTGGCTAACAACGTGTGTCGATATGCCCGACGTATGAGTAATATGGTGAAAATAAGAGAAAGATGTGCAAAAGTCAAACCTGAAAAATGAAATGCTTAACGGAAGCTAGAGAAGCAAGACTCAGTGAGCATGTATATTGTGGGAGAGCCTCTCTGACCAACAGGAGGCAGCCTGACACATCAGAAATTCTTAACTTCCAGAACACGAGGCTATGAACCCCGATTATTACATAGCGTGACCTTCGGTTGGAGCCTTAAGGGTCGTACCATCATGATCAAGGGCCGTGCCGTCGTGCTGGAGGGTCGTGCAAGTGTCACTACCCGGAGCCACACTACGGCAATTAGCTGGGGATAGAGGGAAGGGCGATGGTTAATGGCGTCAGACCGGTAATCCCATTAAGTTCTCAGGTTGGCAATAATTTCGTATGAACCCGGGTGGCTGTGCAGTGTTTAGGTAGAGTTACTGCCGCGCTAGCCTCATGCAGGATTTATCTGGTGGGATATTACGTGTTGATAAATTTACTGAGGTGAGAGGGAGTTGGCCAGGGTGTGTGGCAACGCTGGGCCTCAGGCCCTGCGTCTCCTGCCGGGTTAACTAACACCTCGGGTGTTGTTAAGATATGTTCTCGTGTGATGGAAGTTGGCGGGGAACAATAATTCTTATCACAGACATTGTTGCTGGTAACTCTGTAAGTCTGTACTGGGTTAGCGTCTTCATGGCTCTTTGATAAAACTCTTGGTCAGGTGCAGAAATGGAGATTTTAGTGATTAACTAAGCTGTTTGTTGCAGTGGTGGAGAACAGGGGTTTGCTGGTGCTTCATGCCATCCGTAGTGTATGCTAACTCCTGGAGCGTGACGGCACGATCATTGGCTTATAATAGTGTTAGGTCAAAGGCAGGCCATTTTATCCAGAGATCGAACTGCCGTGCTCAAGAACTGTTCCATTGTGCCAAGGAACTGAACCGCTGTGCTCATGGCGCAATGTATACATCAAACTCCTCTTGGGTTCTAACCTCACGAGGTAAGATCAATGTGTTGTGTTCTTACAGAAACAGCAGTTCGATTATTTCAAAATGATCCATATTTTGTTACTCTGCAGTGTGAGTTGAGAGCACAGCACACGACACTGCTATACCAGGGTTATGACTACGATAAACATCTCTGTTATGCCGTGAGCTGGTAACGTGGAAATTTCACTGGATGAGAGCATAATACGTGCGTCATCCGCCTGAAATCCATTTCACTTACACTGAAGTAACATTAAGGCCGCATGGTTTTCACCGCACCATGAAAGGTCCTTTCACGCGGTTTGCATAACAACTAGAGAGGGAATGTGAGCAAATGAGGCAGTTTTGCCGTTATTCCTGAAGCGGGAAACGGCGAACAAATAGGTGGTAGGTTTTTCTAGTCTTTAGCTAAAGGCATCGCTAACGACTTCTGTCGCTCTTCCTTTCCTTCACATTTGTTCTGACGGTGCTATAGCTGTCTCTCCTGTTGACAAGGCAACTCTCTTTGGTTCCCGTTTCACCTCTAACTCCACCTTAGATGACTCTAACATTCCCTCACCCCCTGATGCTCCTCTTACTAATCCTGTGCCCCTTGCTCTAATCTCATTTTGAAATGTCCGAAAAGCACATCCTTCTCTGGACACAAGAAAAGCATATGGACCAGGTGACATCCATCCCCATGTGCCTCCGATCTTGCACCTGTTCTTGCTCATCTGTTCCGTTTCTATTTGAAAAACAGAAATTTTCCTTCTTTGTGGAAGCTTGCGTTGGCACGTCCCATATCCAAGAAGGGAGACCGTTCTAATAACTCCTCCAATTTTCGTCCTGTTGGTTTGAGTTTACTATTTCCAAAATCTTTGAATCCCTCCTCGACTCTCATATCCTCAGACATCTTAATCCTCAGTCTTCTCTCATATCACCAATATGGCTTCCATAAGGCGAGCCCCACTGTTGATATTCTTTCCTATTTTACTAACGTCTGGTCATCATCCCTGAAAAGTTTTTGGGAATCCTATGTAGTTGCTTTGATATATCCAAAGCTTTCGACAGGGTGTGACCCTGGGCTATTAGATATAAGCTCCCCGTTTTTGGCTTTCCTCCCTCAATTTGCTCCGTCATATCTAGCTTCCTCTCCGGCCGATCTATTTCCGGGGTTGTTGATGGATCAGCCTCTCCCCCTTTCTCGATCAACAGCGGTGTGATCAAGGCTCTGTCTTATCCCCTACACTTTTCCTCCTTTTTATCAACGATTTCCTTTCTTCCACAAATATCCAAATGAACTCATGTGATGACAGCTCAACACTGCATTCCTCCACATCCTTCAATCTGCTACATTTTTTTTCTCAGTGGATCTGCATTTCGTCACAACACAACATCCTCGGTGACCTCAGACCTGGAGAGGATGTCTCAGCGGGGTGGAAGAAATTTGGTTAAGTTTGATGCCTCCAAGACCCAGTTTTTGCCCATCTCTCTATCGAAAGTTCCTCACAACTTTCCTCTTTCCTTTGACAGATCTGTAATTCCACCTCTTGACTCAATGAACATACTTGTAACATCTACCCTATCGTGGAAACTTCACATTACAGAAATAGCTAAGTCTGCCTCAAAGAAACTGGTGGTCCAATTTAGGTGTAGAAATTTCTTTACCTCCGAACAGTTGCTCCGTTCATACAAAGGTTCGATCCTTCCTTGTATGAAATACTGCTCTCACATCTGGGGTGGTTCTAGTTTTGCATCCCTACTTGACAGAGTTTAGTTGAAAGCGGTCCGACTTATCAGCTCTTCTAGGCTAACTTCAAAACTTGACCCACGAGCCCTACTCCGTATTGTTAATTTACTTTCCCCCTTCTGTTGGTATTACTTCGGGTTTTGCTCCTGAGAGCTAGCTACTTGTGTGCCACCACCATAACCTAGACCACTCAATACTCAATATTCGGCAAGCTTCTGCGGCGCATGATTATCATGTGGCCGTTGGCAACGTGAGGGTGGGCCGTTTTGATACCTGCATCTTTCCCCGCACGTCGAAGCTTTGGAACTCTCTGTCCTATAATGTATTTCCCAATATCTGTAACTTGGCACGTTATGAAATTTTTTTCCATTTCCTCCAAAATTCATAATGCTTTTCCTGTTCTCCCTTTCATTAACCTCTTCATATTTCAGTTAAAGCCGGCCGTGCTTAGATTTGCATTTGAATTTCTTAAGAAACGGGATGACTGTCTTGTTGATTTGTAAGTTAGAGTTTTCAGTGTATGTATGGATCATGATGAGCTGCCTGAAGATTGGCAAAACGCCCGTGAAGTGCCATTCTGTACAGACAAGTGGGGCAAAAGTGAATGTTTGAATTTCATAGGTATACATTCGTTTTGCGTTCCTGGTGAGTTGTATGGGAAATTTGTGATTGATAGGGTGATGGCATGCACAGGGCACCAGACTGTAGAAAGATGTGATTTCAGGGATGGTATAGGATGTGTGGATCAGGAATTTGCTTTAAACAATTTGTGTGAAAACTACTAAGAAGAACAGAAGGATTTGTATATGGCATTTTTGGATCTAGAGAAAGGGTAAATAGAGATGTTTTGTGAAAGGTGTTATGAATGTATGGTGTAGGAGGAAAGATGTTAGAAGCAGTGAAGAGCTCTCATCAGAAGGGAAAGGCGTGTGTGCGAGTAGAAAGAATGGAAGGAGAATTGTTCCAGGTGAAGCTGGGTCTGTGTCATGGATGTGTGATGTGGCAAAGGCTATTTGATGTTAATGGATGGGGTAGTAAGGGAGGCGAATGCGAGGGTTCTAGAGTAGGAGCAAGCCTGCAGTCTGTAGAGGGTGAGGGGCCTGGGAGATGAGTCAATTACTGTTTGCTGATGACATGACTCTGGTGGCAAATTCGAGTGAGAAAGTGCAGAAACTGGTTTCTGAGTTTAGGAGAGGGCGTGAAAGGAAAAAGTCTATAGTAACTGTGGATAAATGTAAGGTTATTAAATTTAGTAGCGGAGAGATATAGGCGAGTTGGAGTATGAGTTTGAATGGAGAGAGGCTGATGTTAGTGGAGTGTTTTAGACGCTAAGGAGTAGACAGTCTGTGATTTAGGTATCGTGCAATCGTGAATATCATCGCAAGACAGCATCTTGACACAAGCTTCAGGTGCTGGATCATTAACGTTACGTGTGCTAGCTCTAGAGCCCTACCTGACACATGTGTGCGTTTTGAACTTTTGAAGCAGGTCGGATGTGACTTTCCACTAAACCCTTGCCTTTCGAGACAGTCTCCAGGAATTGTTTGATCTCGTTCAGTAACTCCTAAACTCCCGTTTAGCCCAACCTAACTACCTTAAGCACTGACGGTATCACAGACCATGAATGAATGTTGACGAACAAGAGCGCTGCAAAGCTTTCTTCGTGTATTTACTATTTCCTTGATGGTGTCAAGGAACATTGTGCTGTTTTGTTTTTTCCATACTAGAATTAGACTAGAGCAGGAGTGGTGTTGCTGAGGATGAGGCGCATTGACGAACACGTCTGCGTCCTCTGCCAGAACAAGGACAGCTTCATCACCTGACCATCGGACATAGACAACATGAAGCATCACACGGGCGTCTGCTTCCTGTTACACGGACAGGTTGTGTTGTCTACTTTGTGTTTCCCTTTGCCATGTATTACCACAACTCCATACGTGTTACATGCAACCTCCTGTCATTAAGCTTCCATGGAAGCTTCCGGGGCTCTACAGAAGTGATGAGGTTAGTCTGATCCACCTTCCCTGAGGGTATCCAAGTCTGTGCAGGGCGTTGATATTGATATATTCCACCTTTCCTAAATAGCTCCCAGGGCACTTGTGAAGGCATAAGATTGATCTGGCCCATCCGCTCAGAGGGACTCACGTTTACATATGAAATGGGGTCGGTCTGGCCCTCTATTCCAATGGTCTTCCGAGGCTCCGCAGGTGTAATGATGTTGGGCCGATCCACCTTCCCTGAGGTTCCCCTCACTGAAGTTCCCATTTGTTCTCTTGTTTTCCTCGTGCTTTTCACCTTCTTCCAAATCAGTCTGCACTTTCCTCTCGGCTATCCCAATCATCCGCACTCCTTTGCTGCAGATAGTATATGTACCTCTCATTTCTCCTTCACGAGCAGCTTAACTTTCTCATCCCACACCCACTAACTTTTCTCAAACGTCCACATCCCAGCTTCCGCATACCACACCCTACCCGCACATGTCGGTAATACTTCCATAAATTCCTTCCACTGTTTCGTTACTTCTTCACCCAACCTCTTTTGTTGTCTTCGCACACTAGCCTTAAAATTCTGCATATATGTTTCTGGTTTATTGCCTCTCAAATCTAATTAACGTCACACGTTCTGAAATATCACAGTGATTCGTTCTAATGAATTGTTCATAGGGATTCTAATAATCTTAAAGTTCACGTGTCATTACCCGTCAAAATTAAGATGATAGGAGCCTTCAAGTAAAAATCCTAGTAATCCGTTATGGTGGGTAATCTTTTTTTGTCATTTTCTTATTTCCCCATCCAGTATATTGTTAAGGTATCAGATGTCCGTAATCCACTTAAATTTTGGAACGACGAGAACAGTGTGCGTGAGTGTGTGTGTGCGTGCGTGTGTGTGTGTGTGTGTGTGTGTGTGTGTGTGTGTGTGTGTGTGTGTGTGTGTGTGTGTGTGTGTGTGTGTGTGTGTTTTTACCGGTCTCTGCATACTATGACAGAGGCTCTCAGGAGTTCGCTGCCGAGTCAAAATCCGCCAGATTACGCCATTTGTAACAGGAATATTCTATATAGTCAAACGTTCAGGTGCAGGAGGAGGAAAATACAGAACCCTGTGTAATGCTGTCGCACCGCACCGCACGCCCACACCCTGGGTCTGGCGCAGGATGAGGCTTAGCGACACAGACTCGTTCCACCGACAGGTTCCCCTAAATCTAACACTATTCCGCTGTAAGATTCGAGATCATAATCCATGCAAAATGGAATCATTGCTTTCCCGCTATACTAGAGAGGCCCAAGGATAAGTTTTAACTGCCTGCTGATGTATTTGCAACTGGATCAGACATGTACTAACCCTGAAGTAGTTGTTCGTTCCGACAATGGCATTTAATCACGTTGGGTTCCCTTTTCCAGCATCTTGACCAGGTTCCAACCCAAAATGATAATTATGTCCTTCAGTTCAGCATTATGCAAGGCTCACATTCCTCATGTGTTCTACTGTATAAATCGAACATGAATATTAAGAGGGAAAAAGACGGTTATGCAGTTACATCACAACTAGTGGAAGAGTTGGGTTTGCAGATGGCACAACAGACGACCAGTTCTGAGTTGAGCCACAGCGAGACAAAAAGAGTGTCATGCTCCACAGTCTGCAGTACCTTGAATTGAGCCTCATAGCAAACAGGGAGGAAAATCCTCTGGCAAATGTACGATCGACCAATAATGACTCTCGAAATGTTTGGAAGACTGCTGGCCACAGAACACCAGGACTTGGTCAGATTCAGTTTCGGCAATCTGTTTTGCTCGCGAAACAACGGTAAGGCTGAGAAGAAATTCTTATACTACATGGTTATCGATAATTGTGTATCGCTGGTCCAGTTACACTTTTGTTTGTAGAGTTTTCTTGATTCATCTTATTCTTGCACTACTGGACATACTGTATAAACTGTCTTTCCCACATCCTACTTCTTTCGACTGTTCCATCTCATGCAGTTCACCTTGACTCCTAACTCCCCTTCACATCGCTAACGTTATCCTCATCATCATTTTCTTTACACCTGATCATTACTTTTGTCTTTATTATTTCATCTTTTATCTTTGGCAGATATTGTCTCTCTTACACCTCTTTCTGTTCACCAGTATGGCTTTTTCAAGGTGAGATCCTCCAATGGTATTCTCCCCTTTGTGAGATACTGGAGAATTCTGGGGTGTGGCTCTTGATGTATCAAAGCATCAGGCAAGGTATGGCGTCAGAGTTTGATGTCGAGGTTACATTCCTCTTGAAATTCCTCCTTTTCTCTCGTGTGTCATGTCTACCTTCCTCTCCCGCCAGTCAGCTTCCGTGATTTTTGATGACTCTCAACATCAATCTTTTTTTCTGATCAATAATGGTCTTCAGGGGTTTTTCTTGGCCCTTAAGCTCTTCATCGTCTTTATCAACGGATTCCTTTATTCAGCAGATAACCAAGTTTACTCAATAGTTGATGACTGACCACTGCAGTCGTCTACCTCTCTCAGTCCGCTAGATCTGATCCTGCTCCATCAAAGTTTCGTCTCTTCACAACTACCTTCGCAATTTGTGACTTGGACAAGATTTCATGGTGGGCAATCACAACTTGATTAAGTTTGATGCGTTTAAAATTCTCTTCTTATTTCCCTCGCAACTCTTCTTTTCCTCTGATGGTTCTGCAATTCCACCGCCCAACACAATAATTCATATCACTATAACATTTAATCTGTCTTGAAAATCCCATAATACACAAATACCTCCGGAACGATTCATTCTTGTCGAGGACACAGCTCTCACTTTTAAGGCGGCTCTGTTTCTACACACTTACATGACATAGTCGAGTCCAAGGCAGTTCGACTAATTCTCTCTCAGTCTGACCTAAAATCTTGACACGCTTTCCCTACATCGAAATGTTGGCTTTCTGTTCCTTTGCTGTAGATATCAATCTGGTTTTTGCTGTTTTCATGCCCGGCCTATAGCTGAAGTACGTAAGCAATACACGACAAGCCAATATGTCACACATCTGTGTTACTATCAGCAATAAAAGAGTGAGCCGTTGTAATGTCAGCTATTATCGCTTCACCTCTAAGCTTTGGAACTCTTTACCATCTTGTCTCTGCCAACAGATATGACATGCCCCTTTTTAAGAAGCAAGATTTTTTCATTTCCTCCAAAACCCTTAGACGATTTCTCCTCTTTGCTCTCTGCAGATCTGTCTTTTTATATTTCATTTTTCATTTTATCTAAGGCCTTGGTGGGAACGCGACTTATTTTTGTGACCGAAACCTTCACAGTAAAATAAAAGAAATACATATAAAGAATATTTCATACTTCCCGAGTTTTCTTTGCGTCCTCACGTAGTTGGGTAGCTTCATGGCCACATTTAACAGTTTATATAAATTATGACATAAAACCTGAGCATTTGGCTTTCACACTTGCGTGCATGGAGGACATTTTATCTTTATTCACAGCCGCAGCGATAAGGCGGGTGGTACGCCCGACATATTTAAGTTCCAAGCCTGATACATGTAAAAGCCATGCATTTGAGGCATCTAAACTCCCAAACGTTTCGGCATCAACACCGGGGTGCGAGAAATTTAAACACTGGTGCACATTAAGCTTTTAACCTGTGCCTGAGGTGGGCGTGTTATCTGAGGCAAGTCTTAAACTGGGCAGTATTGCTAGCGACTTGAAAGGGGTTGATTAAGCTGCTGCCCAGGGATGAGTTTGTTAAAAAGAACTAGCTTCTTCGGCTGGCCTTGAACCTGGTGTCGAAGCTTCCATCATTTTGTGCTGCGAACCTTCAGTCATTTCAGGTGCTGTAGTGTCCGGACGTAGTCCACACAACACACTTCCTCCAGCACATCACCCTCGCCCCCTGGACGCCATCCTCGCCCCCAAACCCAACCCTTTCCCCGCACGGCCCCCATATCCTCTGATTCCCGCCACTGCACGCCTTACACTTCCCTCGACTTCTATCCATTGAGCTGTGTTGCACCCATCACACACACACACACACACACACACACACACACACACACACACACATATATATATATATATAT
>JAYMFT010255482.1:0-10842 GCA_038088735.1 Panulirus argus
AGGTAGGTGAGTGCATATTACACGTATAATATACACAGGGAGGGGAGTGCATATTATTCAGAGGGAGTGTATATTACACATATACACTGGGGAGTGTTATTTTTATGTATAATTACTACTGGGAGTGCAAATTACGCGTATGAAAACGACTGGGGGAGTGATAATTCAGGGGAGTGCATATTAGACGTGACACCGGGACTAATCCCATCTGGCAGCCGGCGATGGGCTCCGTTCACGGCATATATTCTTTCTTCTTGTCCCTATGCTGGCCAACCCTGTAGCCCCACTGTCATTATAGTGCTGTACGGCCAGTATATCTGTGCAAAGAATGCACCTGGATGACTGCCAGAGCTCCTAAGCCACTTCATCTAAAGGTTCTACACACACACACTTGTGAAAATGTTTGCCCTACTTGGTCTCAAGAATCATTATCATATTAGAGGGAAAACTGCGTCCTTCATATTCAGATTATATTTAGTGATGCCAACTGTAACAGCACAAGCAAACATTTTGCCACTTCGTGACAAATGGATACAAAAAGAGGAAGCACGGTTGGAAAAAGACAAACGTATATCGACCAAGCAATCAATAACGAAATTCCACATGTCGTGCAGAAGAATGCCTGCCTACCAGCCCCTTGGGTGCACCCCACTCCTGCGCGGTGTGGCGGCCTTGCTCACTCTGCCCGCCTCGGGCCAGTGAGGAGACTTGACCCCGCGACACCAAGGACGGCCAATCACCCCTCCGCCGCCGGCCAGCACACCCACTGTGAGGCTACCACTGACATGACTCATCCCCGCTACCAGTACTGATACCATGACCAGTCCTCATTATCACTGCCACCGCCACCACCTTGACCAACCCTTACTGATGCAGCCACAGCAATAGCCAGCCCTCATTACGGATATTTTGTTCATTTCAGATCGCCAGACTAGAATGAATACAGACAAGATAGACAAAACTAATTCCATCACTCAGAATTAAGCTTTATGAAGAAAGTCTGATGTCAGAAATCATATTCCTCTAAAAGTGCTTAAACTCGTTGGATATATTAGTGTTTAAGATCCTTAACAATACTGAGAACATCACACAACAATTATTTCACTTTAAATTGAGATACAACAGCCGGGTGAAACAGTATGAAATTGAAAGGCAAGAGATGTGATACTAACGGGGGCAAAAGTATCTTCCGTTGTAGAGTTGAAGGTCATTAGAATAAAGTACGAGTAAATGCTCTCAGTGAAGGACACCTCATAACAGACTGTAGCAGATTAGTAGTTAAATTACCCCTGAACGCGGTCAGGGCAGGAATGAGGCAGAAAGGTGGGTGATTTGTGTGAAAATAGCGAGTGCATTAGCAAATTTGATTCGAGGGATTGAGTGCTAGTGATGGCTGGTTTGGATGCAAAAGAGGGAGATGTGACAGTCAAGGGTATGATTAGGGGGCTTGTTTAGTTGTTTGTTGAAAGAGGACTGGTGTTTGGGAATACCTGGTTTAAAGAGAGGAATGTATATAATCATACATAGGTGAGGGAGTGCTAGTGGTAAGCGGAAATAATTGGATTATGTCCCAGTTGTGTGGCGTGCCAAAGTGAAAGGAAAAGAAGAGGTGAAAAGGAGATGGAGTGAGTACCTTGAGTAAGATTAAGTGTAGCAAAGCGACTGGAGTGGATGGGATCGCATTTGAATTTCACAAGAAAGGGCTGACACTGCAGCTGACTGGTTAGTGAAGATTTTCAGTGTATGTGTGGATCAAGATGAGATGTCTGAGGTATGGCGGAATGCCTGTATAGTACTGTTGAATAAAGGTAAGGGAGACAGAAGTGAAATGAAGTGGATAGAGCAATAGATAAGGAAGGAAGAATATGACTCCAGGTATTGCATAGGGTGTGTGGATAAGGAGTTTACTTTGAAGAATCTGTGCTAAAAAGAGAAGGATTTGTAGGTGGTATTTATGGAATTGGATAAAGTATATGATAGCGGTAACGTGTTTCAATCAAAATGTGAAGGCGTGTGTGTGTGTGTAGGAGGAGGGGAGAATAAGTTGTTCAGGGTGAAGGTGTGTCTGCGACAAAGGTGTGTGATGTTACTCTCAATGTTTCATCTGTTTATGGAAGAGGTTTTGAGGGAAGCAAATGCGATGTTCTTGGAGAAAGGGGTGGGTTTGCAGTCTGTTGGGTTTGGGTGTACATAGAAGGTGAGTCAGTTGCTATTTGCTTATAACTCGGCTCTGGTGGCAGACCCCAGTGAAAAACTGCAAAAGTTGCTCTGTGTGTTTGGAAAAGCGTGCTAGAGGGGATTGTTGACGATTAATATGAATGGAATTAGATTTATTAAGCTTAGCAGGAAGAAAGACAGGTTGGTCGGAGTATGGATTTAGATAGAGATAATCTAGATGAAGTAGAGCGTTTTACATATATGACGATGGATGAAACCAAGGGAGCTGAGGTGAGCTATAAGATGGATGAGGGGGCTATGGTCATGGGTGTATTGAGGAGTGTGTGAGGGCAAAGGTGGGTGTGTTTGATGGTACAGTAGTCATGCCGGCGTTATATGGTTGTGAGGCTTGGGCTTTAGAGAGAGAAAAAAATATGTACGGAAGTGGGTAGATATCTCGGATATGAAAAGCTCAGGGACAAGATTTGGAATGAGGTAAGTGCATCTAATAAGAAATGATAGGCTGAGAAATGGGTGCGGTTAATGTAAGTATGGTTCACAGAGCTGAAGGGGGTGTACAAAGATAGTTTGGACATATGGAAAGGAAGAGTGAGAAGATGCTTACTGAAAAGATATATGTGTTAGAAGTGGAGGGGACAAAGAGAAGAGAGACACAGAACTAGAGATGGAAGGATGGAGTGAAAGATGCTTTTGAGTTATTAGGGCGTACACGGGATAGAGGGAATAGGAGCGATGTGATATACAAGGAGCGACCTTCTGTCAGTGGGCTGAACTTAGGTATATGAAACGACCAGGAGAAAGCACGGAAAGATCTGTGGAGATTAGCTGTGGATAGGGGTCTCTGGTTTCCGAGCATCATACTCATGACAACAATAGAATGGATGTGAGCGTGAGACCATTTATCGTCTGTTCCTGGCAGTACCTTGCTACTGAGAAAACGGCGGAAAAATATGGAAAGCAAAAATCATTATCATATGAATAATAATATCATCATATATTTTCCGTATATAAAAAAAAAAAAAAAAAGTTCCCAGACGTGATACGGCACAGAGAGTTTAATAAGATTCGCTTAACACGTGACCGAGAGGAATCATTGAAGGCAAAGTCACAGGGAAAGAAAAAGTCCCCACTCAGTGCTGAACAGCAGTGCCATAAATAACGGTGGCTGACAAAACACTTTTGAACCATATTAGGTTTAGAAATGTGATCGAGGGACTTCGAAAGATGGTTACAAAACACCCTTTATATCATGTTATATTATTCTATATCAAAATCTCCCGCACGTTTAGGTTAGTCGACTTTACCTTGCAATTCCCTCTGCCTGTAGCAACACGCCCTTCACTAGCACACCCCTTCTTCACACACCAGCAATCAAGTGCGTTAACAGACGTCTCGTGGAGATACGTTTGACCTGTCCTTCTTACATAATTATCAGCACGAGAAAGAAATCGTAAATCTCTCAGCGTAAGTTCGATAACAAGATTTCTCCAACTCCTCATGTCAAGCTTGGCAGATTTATGTTCCCTTATAAATCTTCAAAAATGATATTTGTTATTTTTCATTCATTCTAATGAATGACCTAGACTGTTGACACGCCTCCTTCCGCACAGACTGTAGGTATCACGTGGCCATAATGCACAGAGTACAAGCTAGAACGAATCACACTGCCAAGTTAGAGGAGAAGCGATTGGCAGTAAAGAAGGAATGGTAGCGACGCAGCGAAGAGCGGAAAATGAAGCAGAGGTGAAAAGAATCGCTAGGGATGATGGGAAGTGGTGCTACTGATGGAGTAATTGGATGGGACGGCAAGTAAGGCTGGTTGGCGGTGACAGTTATGCTGGGATTTTCGGGAAGTGCTCTAAGGGTAGTGTTATTAAAAGATTAGTGGAGATGGAATGATTTTGGGATGGTTACAGGACAAGTAGTGAGGAGCAGTGGCAAGATGGGATGGTGCCGAGGGGCCGTTGGAGTGGGTGATGAGAAAGGGTTTGGAGGAGGAAGTAATGGAGAAGTGTTGGTGGAGAGAGTATGATAAGGAGGAGGCGATAGGTACAGGTGATGATGGGAGGTTGGCAGGAGAGCTTCTGTTTTGTTAATGATGAGATGTTGGAAAAGTGGATAAATGTGGTTTTGGAGGAGGTTTAGAAGTACCGAGGGTTGGTTGACGTAAGGTGATAGAGAGATTGTGTCAGTCGGGAGGTAATGGTGTGGAGATGGTGGTGATGAAAAGGAGGAAGTTGGGAGGGTGGTAATCAAAGGGAGATTTTGGGAAGGGATGGTAGAGGTTTCGTGTTGGGTATGTGACGGTAGAAAGATGGAGAATGGATGCGAATGGCTGATGATAAAGAAATACTAATTAGGTGTTGATGGGAAAATGGTTCAGTGGTGAAAAGTAGTAGCGAAATAGATGACAGAGGTTGGTGAGAAGTGTTGGGATAGACATATGGTATGTGGGAGGTGAGGGGATGAGTGTATAGACGATGTTGAAAGCTAGTGGCAAGGTTGTGAAGAAAAATTGGAGAGGTAATTGCACAAACAGGTGATGGAAGACAGTGGCTATGAATGGTGCTAAAGAAATGGTGGTGGTGCGGGCTTGGGGTGATGTACACTTATTTGCAGAGAGATGGTGTTGGGAAGATTTTTGGAGACGTGGTAAAGGAACGACGTGTGATTTATGACTTGGTGTCGGAGCATGACTGCACCGTGCTGGAGGCTGTGAAGAGCCTACCCTTTGCTTGTCAAGTTCATACCGACGAAGTGTATAATAGTTCTGATTGTATCACGAGACTGTTAATCTCTGACAATTTCAAGATGAGAAAAGTTGTTCTGTCCCTCATTATTTGTCTCTATGTAAATGTCTCCTATGTAAATGAAAAAAACATATATACCGTGAAGGCAGTCTCGTCTCGTATTACACAGACATTGGCTACTTGTTCATATTTACTTAAGCAGACATTTACTACCACTTTAACGAGTCCCCTTTTTCTCCTCTTCTCTTGCGTCTCAGTAAATAACAGACAATAAAAAGCGCGTGGAATAAAATGTATAAGTCTAAAATTTATTCCTATCACGTCGTCGCTCCTTAGTTACAAATCGCTGTAAATGTATTCATGAGACGATGAAAATCTTAGGTCATGATTCAGGCACGGCCTTTGTGTCACCAGCGAAAACCTATGAACCCCACCAACAGGAAGAGAAGAGGCTCGCCCATTTGTCTCTAACTTTCGGATTAAGCAAATTATTAAGAACTAGTTCCGTTCTCAGGCAGGATCAATTTATGGCTATAAGACTCTTAGTCATAGGCTTATCAGTGAACAGTCTCATCAATACGAGCACAGTGAAGAGTTATTGACGCATTTGGTGAGGTGCTCTTTTATTTTCCTTCCAAGTGATATATGATTTCTTTTCCTGCACAACTTGATGTGTCGTAAATATCGTACCGCTGTTCAGCTTCAGTCACCAAATCTGACCAAAGTACGAAGAAACGCTAGAACGAATACAGAGAAGAGCAACAAAACTAATTCTGTTGCTCAGATATAAGGCTTGTGAAGAAAGACTTGCAGATCTGACATTAGTCTTTAGAAAAGACGTACAGACGCTAAGATCTGCTGATAGTTTAACAAAATATCAGGTAATTTCGACAACGTGACGTACTTGAGCCATGTACATAGTAAGAGCATATGTGGTCTTAGAATTATTTTTAACTTCTGAAGAAATATGTTAAAGATTTCCGGTTGGTGGATGTAGCTTAAAGTTAACGGAACTTAATGACGCTGGCAGTTAATAGGCTCAAAGCCTAAGCATTCGACCAACCAAATGTAGCATACGAGAACTTCTTCCTGTCAGACAAAGATTCATCGACCGGATAGAACAGTATGAAATGAAATGTACGTGTTGACATAAATGTAAAATTAAGTTTTTGTAACTTTAGACCGCAGAATCTTTGACTGAACTACCCCAGATGCTGTCAGTGCCGATTGTCATTAACTTTAAATAACGGATAGAGAAATACCTCATTGATATCATTCATCCGTAAATAAGATTGTTCGAGAAGGAAAAGTACAACTGATTTTCCTTTTACTACACTATTTATTCTATCTTTTTAACAATTGATCCGCCTCCCCGGAATATCCCGCTCTCTCTATGAAATTCCTTTGGTAATATACCGTTTACATACTAAATGATGCTCCTTCTTGGCTATATTCCAGCCAGCTGTTGTGTCGGCCGGAGTGGTGGGTGAGGGTATACCGTCTGCTTTGCCATCTTGTCTGTCTCAAACAGACCAGGAATTGAAGATACTATCATTGTCTTCCAGTTGATAATTTCATCATGGACCATCATGTCTTTTGTTACATATCTTTCCTATATGCACTCGTGTGTGCAGTGTCGTAACACATATCTATACCTCATTACTAGCATAGCGTATAGCATTAGCTAGACATCTGGTAAAGAATTTTTTTGCATAGGAAGTTCTTGAAGGGTGATATATGGTCTAACGCAGATCTCATAGGCCGACTGTATGACAGTGCGTTGCTTGCTTTCCTTTGCATCAGCACAGGAAACATTATTTGCATCGCTAGTCAAATTGGGGTATGATATTATGGTCCTTTTCTTAATGTTGGCAGCAGGTAGAGGTACACAAGTGCCTACATATATAAAACCCTCAGAATAGTTATGATCTTGAGTTGGAAAATACAATGTGCCTGAGAGTAAACAGGAGAGCCAGATGACATTGGACATAATGGTGTGTAACGAAGTTATCTACCAGAAGGTAGAACCAGACCAGAATGAATGTCTTGAGTTTGACAGCTAAGCGCCTATGCAGAGCAGACAGGGACTGGAATACCACAGGAGCTATGAACCTGATTATAAGCATAAACCATCGCAGAAGATCTGGTCGCCTGACTTGTTATAATGAAGGTAATCCCCAAGGCCTTCATGGAGGATGCTGCCCTACCGTTCTCCTCGCTTAACCTCCAGCGTCGCAATCAACCAGTTCTGTCTCATTCATCAGACATTCATCCCCAAATGTGACTGATCCTGTAATGTAAAGAGCCATCGAGTTTAACTAAGGGTATTATTGAAAATGAAGTGGTCCGAAGGGTGAGTTTCTCGACACCCGCCGTGGTCATCATGCGGACCACACATGTGTGTTTGTCTGCCTGTCTTGCTTGCACCTTGCTCTTCAACTATGGACTCGACTGGGATACTCTGCTTCCTCGCTGTCTCGTGGTCGATCTTGTGGCTTTAAGGTGATGACATTAACGTTATATTGTGAAAGGGGTTACGCCCATATGTTGCTACGTTGGTGGTTACGCCCGCATATTGACCAATAGGTGTTGACATCGGCTAATTTGTTGTTGTTATCAAGGTAGTTATGTCTGCATGTTATTTTGTGACACCAGCCTATAAGAGTCACGGTGGTGACATCAATTAACGAGTTGTTGTGAAGGTGGCAATACACAATTGGTGCTGTGCAGGTGGTGATGTCAACCAGAGAGGGTGCTATGTGGATTTTACTTGTCGAGAGCAGTGAGAAGATCCAGTATTATTTTTTTTCCGCGACTTTCGTGCTGACTAGCACTGTCGGCAATGTTGGAAATTAGTTTGTCGGCGCTAACTTCTATTATACTTCACTCAGACCTAACGTGTTTGCTAGAACTAAGTTCCAAACATTCACATCGCGAGTAGGTTTCTCAACGAGCAGTAGGTATTACGGCACTCTCAAGCAAGTTTAGGTAGATCCCATTCCTGGAGCTACTTGAAACGGATTTTTCTATCTGAGGTGATAGTAATGATAACAGTAGTAGTGCATAATAATAACAGTGATAATAATAATGATCATAATAATGATGATTAAGGAATTCAAAGACTTAATAAGGAATTCAAACAGTAACAGTTAACTGGTTCCTTTCGAGGCTGTTTGTGACGGTGGAAGAAACCAGAAACTCACAGATTAGTGTGGTGAAAGTTAGAAGGTATACAGATAATTCAAAGAAAATAACCTGCAAGCTGTAAATTTGACTAAGTAGGCGCATCGTGGATATGAAGCGAAATATTTATCAAGCTGTTCTTAAATGTATCTATCTATAGTACTGCTTTCAACCACTCTGTTTCGCATCATTCATTCCATATGTTAATAATCCTGTTGGAGGAAAATTACTTCGCCTCACTGGAGTTAAAACGCTTGCCCACGAGTTGGTATCCATTATTACGATTGAAATCAGACGAATAAAGTCTTACGTTACTTGTGAGATCAAGATGATCAAAGGCTCTGGCAATCTAGAACACTTGTATTAGATAATCTCTCAACCTCTCTCCAAAAATGAGATTCAAGTCGTTTAGTCGGCTCTCATGGGATTTGTTTCTCAGTCCGGTGATCATATTGATGCTCGGCGTTGCACTCTCTGTATTCTATGTTCTTTTTCCTTTTCATGAGTGACCAAAACTGAACACAGTGTTCTAAATGGGGTTGCACCAGTGAATTACAAAGAGTAAGAATGACTTCTCAATACTAAAATGCAAATGCAAGAGTTTTGTTCACTCTTTTCACTGCTTCTGTGCACTGCTTACTTGGTTTTAGGTCACCAGAGATTATTCAGCCCATGTCTTTTTCCCCATTCTCCTTTTACAGGTCAACAGAATTCATACTGCAAGTTGCCTTTACGTTTTTACTACAGATATATAAAACTTTGTACTTATCGATACTAAAATTCATTTACCACCTATGACACCAGTCCATTAGTTTGTCCATGTCAGTTTGAAACTGTAGACGTTCAAGTTCATTTGTAGATTTTTTCCCAGCTTTGTGTCATCTGCGATATTTGATATCTTGCAATGCAGCCCATTATCAATATCATCAATGTATATGACAAAGAGAACCGGTCCCAAGACTGATCCTTGTGGCACACCATTTGTTACGTCTAACCATTTTGAGGCTTGACCATTAATCGCAAATCTTTCTTTACTGCCATTCAAGCAATTTCCTATCCACTGAAGTACAGCCTCATCAGTACCATGTGACTCAATCTCTGTTAGTAACCTTTGATGCGGAACCTTATCGAATACTTTATGAAAATCTAGATAGACGACAGAAACTGCTTTATTCTCATCATGCATTTTGATTTTATCATAAAAGAGGTCAAACACATGTGTCAGACATGAGGGATTTCGCTGAAAACCATGCTGAGAATCGTTCTTTAAGTGGTGTTCTTCTAATTGGTCTATAATTCCGTCCCGAATGATGGTCTCCATTAGTTTCCAGACAACAGACGTTAAGCTAATTGGACGATAATTTCCAGACAGTGACTTATTACCCTTTTGAATATGGATGTTATACTGGCAAACTTACATTCATCTGGAACTTGTTCAGTAGGAAGTGACTTATTGAGGAGGGCAGTCAAGGGCTTAACTATCTCATTTTTCACTAATTTCATTTTCTTTGGGTAAAAGTATCAGAGCCTCCCATTTAATTTATTTTCATTTCATCTATTGATGATAGTATTTCTTATACTTTTATGTCAATTTTTGAAAAACGTTCTCCTCTCTTATTAGTGAAAATGGATTCGATGTATGAGTTTTGTCTTCGATCGTAAATACGGACGCAAGAGTCATTTAAGATTTTCACCATAGCTTCGTTGTCTTAAACCAAGTCACCATTTCCGTAACAGTGGAGCAGTAGACTAGGTAATGACTATCTTTATTCCAACATAGCTATAAAACTGCTTGAGATTTCTTTTGATATTTTCGGCAACATACGATTCGTATTGGTATTTACTTTGTCGTTGAAGTCTCTTAGTTTCTCTACGCAGATTTATATAACTTACTTTATCAAGTTGGTTATTGGTCTTTTTGAGTTTCGCATGAGCTACTCTCTTAGACAACAGACGCTTCTTCATTTCACCGTTCCACCACCTGGGTTTCGTTTTAGAAATAGACCATTCACTACGCGTTGGCTCTGCAGATTTTACTGAAGATTTTCCAAGCTACGTTCATGTCATTTTCGTTGAGTATGTCATCCCAGGTTTGCCTGTCAAGAGCAATGCGCAGATCATTAAAATTTGCAAGTTTGAAATCTGATATTTTTTTCGCGACTGTGATATTGATCATCATTACATGTAGTGTTGAAAGTGACCTCAAAAGTGATTTGTTGGTGATCAGTTGTATCAAACTTTTCTCCAAGGTCAGCATTATTAACAGGATTCTCATTTGTAATTAGAGCTAAATCTGTTATATTTTTGTTGAGAGTAGGTGTTCCGACTAATTGGATTAGGGCACTATCAGGCAAATTTAGGTAGAGTCCACGCCTAGGAAATAGCAACAATAATGATGAAATAATAACAATAATGATAATGATAATAATGGCAATGATAATAGTATTTTTTTCATTCATATTCGCCATTTCCCACGTTAGTGAGGTAGCGTCAAGAACAGATGAATGAGCCCACCTATCTTTTCCTTCTTTTGGGAAAGTAAAACAGAAGGGGGGAGGGGAAACTCCAGACCCCCGATCCCACCCCTTTTAGTCGCCTTCTACGACACGCAGGAAATACGTAGGCAGTATAAATTCTTCCTTATCCCTAGGGATAATGATAATGATAATAATAATAGCAATAATGATAATAATAACTGATAATGATGATGATGATCATAATGATAATAGTA
>JAYMFT010255493.1:0-24494 GCA_038088735.1 Panulirus argus
GGTCACAGTCTGTGGACCGGGGGTTCGAACCCCCATCCAGGAGAGGGGGGGGGTGAAGCGAGTAATAGCAACGAACTCGGCAAGTCATCGTCCCATCTAGGGGGGGCTGGTGTCTCTATGTGAGGACCTGGCTTACGCCGGGGATGGGAGACCACAACGGACCCATGCCGGACCTACGGGGGGTGTGTACACAGAGAGTAAACAGATTCGCTCTTTGCATAAATTAGACGTAGATGGAGCATAGATTTACCCCCTACTGGCAGACCCGAGGACATCTGTCTGTGTAAAACCCCGCAGAAGTAAACCTCTATGACTATGAAGAAAAAGCTTAAAAGGGCTGAGCCAGTGCCAGGTATGCAGGTGCAACAGGGTCCATAACTCCCATATCAACCTGAGACATGAGGTCATATCGAGAGCGTGAGACAGAGAGTGGCAAAACGACCCCACAAAAAAGTAACTATGAAAATCCACACGTGAGACGAGAGGGCTATTGTCCAGAAGCATATAAACGTATACGTATGTCACAGATTCATTCACAGTGTATGGAAGTAAACAAGTAAGTCATACATTCATCAATATTTACGTACGTAGACGGGTCAAAGGGCTCCGGGTGACCCTCACCTGCCACCCACCCCCACCCCCGTGGGCAGTCCGTCCCTCCCCCTCCCCCCCGTCAAAATTAGCAACGAAAAGTCGGGGACCACCAACACCCGGCCATTTCTCTCTCACTCTCTCTTTTCTCTCCCTGGCTCTCACGCCTCTTACCTCCTCAACACCTTTACTGTAACTCGATGAAAAAAAAAATAGTTTACTTTTGTTCCTTTTGTGCTTTTCTTTACCATTTCTTCATGGGTCACCTTGTTGTACGAGTCTTACCTCTCCAGTCAGTTATTACAACAAATCTTTCTCTCGGCGCTCATGAGTGAGTGAATCCTCTGCTTTCAAAGCCGCCAGTCGGTTCATTTCTCAACGTCCGTAGGTCTCTGCCCTCCCTGTGTTTACCTTACACCAATAGGCCACAGGTGAGGCAGCCAGAGAGAGAGAGAGAGAGAGAGAGAGAGAGAGAGAGAAAGATGTAACGGCAGAAGGAGGAGGAAAATCAACAGAGTCATTAAAGAAATGGGCAAGCCTGCCTTCTGAACGCGAGAAGCACGACGGTACGACCCCTTGAACACGACGACCACGACGTTACGACCCTTGCGTATGATGGCCTGGCCTCTGGGCTAACCAACTCCCCCCTTCTCCCCCTGTGTGACCTCTTTACTTCCTCCTCCTCCTCCCCCCCTCCCTCTCCCCTCCTGCATGAGCAGCGCCAGCCACACCCACCCTCACCCCAGGCCCCTGGAGCCGTCACGGGCAGTAAGCGATGACAATATCAAAGGCAGGGGAAATATTTGGCACCGCGGGTGAGGAATGTGGGACGTGGTGGAAGGGATGGGGAGGGGAGGGGGGGGGACGGGGAGGGACGGGGGGTGAGGATGGTCAGGTCCCCTCCCCCAAAGCCCCCCTTGGCCATATCCAGGGCCAAACAACCTCGCACTCTCTAAGCTCGATATATTCAGTGCCAAAAGAACTCATCGGCAGCTCGAAATAACAACTTGGACGACACTTGAGCAGCTAAAAACCAAAACTTGACTAATTAAGCCCAGGAAACCGCAGCGGGAGACGATGCGACGGTGAAAGATTCCATCAGCAAACACATCCAGCCGCCCCAGCATCATAGCTTCCCGTTTTCTATAATGTACAAACTATTCTTTTGTGGGTAATAGACTTTTTTTTTTAAATGGCCTATCTAAAGAACGTTAACTGGCTTCAACATCAATTGGAATACGTCATTAACAATTTAACCTCTTGAGGAGCAAGGCGGTGTGACCTGTGACCACGTCGGTTCGACCCGTGAACGTAATGGCGGGTCAGAGGTCACGACATGCCCGAGTGCCGTGCCACCGTGCTCCTGGCTCGTGCCGTCGGACCCAAGCCACGTTACAGCCGTTCTTAAAAGGTCAAACCAGGTTACATTCCACGAGCGGGGGTCATTCTTGACCCCAATTTCCTGAAGCTGTTATCAAATCACAGTTGCCCAACGGCATGAGCCGGGCATGGACGGCCTCACGACAGCGTTATCTGGAGCACCAGAAGAATGCCTTACAAGATCTAACCTCTATCGGTGATTACCACTTGACGCCGACGAGCCTTAACGAAGCCCAAACCACCGACTAGTTAAACTGCCCAACATCCCAACGCTGTTGGCTCGGGAGTCGGGAACAAAACAACAACACTCCCAACTCGGGACCAAATTTGTACACCACCTCACACATGCACACACAGGACTAATTTCAACATTAATTCCGGCCCGTCGCCGTGTGTGACGAGAAGTTTGTACGCGAATCCAACGTTGACGACGCGTTGAGCTCCTCCGGAGCTTTACGTTGGAGGGAAGGGAATCGAGCTGTCTCTCTCTCCCCCACACAACTGTCCGCTTCGTACTAAATTAATCACACGGGAGACCGGAGACTTAGCGGGACACATCTACGACAAGACTCAACTGTATTCACTTGTGTATTTCGCATGACAGCTGACCGTTTCCATTTCCACCGTGACGCCTTCTTTTGTTTTTGCAAATGTCAAGAAAAATATATTGTGTAAAGGAAACTATTGACGCATACACACGCGCACACACATACATACACCACCCATATACCAACCATACATAATTATATACGAGTTTTCAGAGCAGCTGGACACACACAGCATACCCAAGCAGGACTAGGAAGCAGGGGCAGGGGCACCAGCAAGGTGGTGGCAAGGTGGATTGCCACGACCAGGTAGAGCCCCTCCAGCGTAAGGGGTTCCGTCGGATGGACCCAACTAGACCCGAATTACAGTGGTAACTCCTGCAGGAGACTCCACCGTCCCCCTCCCTCCTGCAGGAGACAACAACAGCCCCTTTCTCCAGCAGGAGACACCATTAGCCCCCCTTCCTCCCGCAGGAGACACCACCCAGCGGGCCCAGCCTAAGGGTGTAGTTCCACCGGTAATAACGGCGTACACCCACAATCTGGAGGTGTGGGAGCATGTGAGTGACACCTGTCCACCGGGTGCTTATCGTCACCCGGACCACACCAGGCATGATACCTGAGACGCGGACCTCCACAGCCAAGGCAAGGAGGATGACATGGCATGGCCAGAATCATGCAACACCTGAGGACACATCGGTAGGAAAGGTAAAAAAAAAAGAAATCTACGTTTCTACAATAATAGATTCAATAATGATAATAATAATAATAATAATAATAATAATAAGAATAATTTGAGTTTCTCAGATGTCTGCAGACATGACATTTAAAAAGCAGGAAAGTTGTTGGAAGAGAAGGTAAAAAAAAAAAAAAGCAAGAGAATTCCACAGCTTCGTCGTCCGTGAAAAAAAAAGGGCTTTATAACAGCTAATCCTCGTTTGGTTGGCCGTCACAAAGAAACTACGAGAAGCAGCAGCCAATCATGTGTCGGGGGTCCACTTCTTAGAGGCACAGAGGCACCTACACGCACGCACACAATGACGGCTCATAAGCGGTGGCCGAAATAATGCCACAAGGAAGGAGAGAGGGAAGCAATATGGAAGCGGACGGGAGAGAGAGGATGGGTGAGGAGTGAAGCACCTCCCGTGCCAGCAGCCTCCGCCACGGTCAGTCGGAACAACATACACCCAGCAGAACCACTGTGATAGACGGCGTCAGGACGCCCACTGTGGCAGTCATCACAGTGGGGGTGAGTGTGCCCCTCTAATTCCCTCTCCTGCATCCAGTGGAGGCCGGCCACTGACAGGAGAAATCTAATCAACGTCAAGACTTACACACACACACACACACACACAAAAAGGGAGACTTGTTGCACATCACTGCAATGTCTGGTGGAAGCCAAGCCTGGAGTTGCAGGAGTGGTCTGGTGTGGCGAGAGGGCTTTCTTCCACCACCAGGCTGTGGTGGCGGCTCCTGCCTCCCAGTGGGGCTCAACCACGCCACACACAACACAGACATTCCACCACACAGTCATACAAAGACACACCCGACCTGTGTGCCAGTAATGACACACCAGAGAACGGGCTGTCACTGACACGAGCCCGTGCCAGGCTCGTGACCTAACGAAGCTCTATGCCTCCCGCCACCCAGTATCCTGACCCGACCGTCCGTGCTGTGCTATCTCGTGCTTATGGTATATAAAGTCATGTCAAATGACAGGCCATCGTACGCAAGGGTCGTGCTGTCGTGCTCCAGGGTCGTACAGTCGTGGTAGACAAAGACTGGCGGGGAGGCGTGGCCAGCAGCAGCAGCAGAGGGCGTGAGACAAGGCTCCTGCCTCCTGCACCAAGTGTAGTGTGTGTGGGTGCCAGTGTTCGACTCCCCACTACCATCACAACCAGCAGCCAAAACCGGTCCAGGGAAGACTACGGCCGAGCCGGGAGTGAGGTGGGTGGGCGAGATGCGTGGGCGGTGTGGGTGGGTGAGGTGGGCGGCGTGGGGTGCGCCGTCCTCTGCTACTTATCAAACTATCACGTGTCACCGGCGGCGGCGGCTGCCCACTTCTCACCTCCTCCCTCACCACCGTGCTCGCCTCTCTAACTCCATCCTCATCATAAGCATACATACTCACCAACACTATACTCCCACAAACTATTCGAGAGGAAAAAGTATTTTTGTTAAAAAATGTGATGAAAAAAAAAAATACAGAGAGCATTACCAGGACATGATCCCTGTGCCCCCCGAGCAAGGAGGTGCTCCCCTTCCCAAAAGGAGAAGCACACCCACCCCTGTGGCAGTCTTGGGGAGGATTCGCTCAAACTAACCTCTCCCCCCCACAGGCAGACCAAGGAGGAGGAGGAGGAGGAGGAGGGACGAAACACTGTTGAATCATGAAGACAAATGACTCCAACGGTGAGAGCGGCTCCAGCACACCTCCTCGACCATTACACTCGTACCGTCATCATGATCACAACAACTGCAACACAATATCACAGCGTGGAGGAGACTGTGGTCAATGTTACAATGGGTTCCCCCTGCCACTGTGGTGTAGGTGGTGGTGGTGGTGGTGGCAGGGATGACTGTGGTTGTGGTGGTGGTAGTGGTGGTGGTGGTGTCAGTAGCAACTGAAGTGGTGGAGAGGATCTAGAGGAGTGCTTGCTGAGGTGTGTGGTGCGCCTGTCCTGGGTGGTGTGGTGTCACCATCACTACACACATCATCACCAATCGGTCACCATGACCACCCTCACCAGCACCAACCCACCAACCTCACCAGCACGTCACCAACACCAGCATCAAGTCGGCAGCCTGGGGAGGCCACTCCCTCCCTCCCTCCGTCCTTCCGTCCTACCCCCTAGGGAGGTGTGAACCATCTGTCAGGACTTGAACCCGAGTTAGTGATTTGCTCTCCACCTGCAATCAATGGGGCCGCCACCTCCGGCTCCCCTCCCCGCCACCACCCCATCACTGCCATTCATCCTCCCCCCCTGCCACTCCCCCGGGCTCCCAAACCTCCCCTCTCCACAGTGAACCCTACGCCTTATCCCTCCTCCACTGCCACAATCTCGTAATGTGTACTCGTAGGTACTGTGCAGGTAGCCTCCACAATAAAAAGCCTCCTCAAGAACAAAAATACAAATAAAATACGACTGAAAATGAAGTGCTGTGACGAAAAATAGAAAAGAAGAAAACGCGAGGAGGTTCCATCAACTCTCCTTCAAGTCCTGTGAAAATATCCAGCCAGGGGGTAGCCACAAAGTAAACAACGCCTCTCAAAACCTCAACTCCCGCCTTTTGAGAATCTCGTTAATTTATTCCCCGTAGCAGATGACTTTCCTCTGCACAGCGGCAGCTTCCTCCCCAGCGGTGGGATGAAGGGGTCGAGGTGACGGCTGGGGAGAATAGGTAGGACCACAAGTGTATTCACAGCCTCTTGATATAAGTGGAGTGAGGCGGACCGAAGCTGATCCCCCGCTGGTTCTTTTCTGCACCATTTACAGCAGTCCCTGTTGCGTGCTGGACCGGGAGGAATACCAGGCCGGGGAAGGATAAGCTAGGTCAGGTAAGAATGGAAGACGTGTAGATGTTCTCCAAGCCCATCCGCAGGGAGGCCAAGCGTCTGGGGTCCACTAGGAGTGTTCAGTAGCTGGAGGATTTGATGATGACGGCGCTGACGTGTTCCTCCCAGCTTGGTTTTATCGTTCAGAGTGACATCGGGGAGCTTGGTTGACCGAACAATCCGGGGAGGAGAGGGCTGGGGCCGAGTGAGAGAGGGCTGGGGCCTAGTGAGAGATTAGAGGGTGGGAGAGTACCAGGGCCTTGTGAGAGAGTAGGGACTGGGAGAGGGCAGGGAGCCAGGGTGATGTGTAGGACTACAGTCTTGGTTTGGTTGATGGAGACGCGGTTGGCGGTGGTTCAGCACTGGAGGTCGTTAAAGGAGTTCTTGCAGGTTCCTTAGCCGGGATGGCTGTTGTGTCAACGCTGACATGAATGGCAGAGACGTCGACGTGTACATCCATCGAACATAATCATCCATAAGGGCATACCGTAATGAGGAGGAAGTACAAAGACTTCTCCACATCCTAGTGTTGGTGACTCTGCTTAAGATTATGATATGGCTGACCAGGTCGAAAAAGCTTTGGCAAAGTCATCGACGGCGAGAGCCACAACGGTCTTGCGTCTCTCTGAGTTGCGACAAGATAAAAGTTTAGAAAGCCAAATTAAGCAGTGGGTTCACGAGGAGGTCCTCGTATTACCACACAGGCTGGTGTGCCGTCTATGGGTCTTGCAATGTCTGTGTTAAGCCCAATTAAATAAAACTTTCACGGAGTGAGCTGGGGACCGGGTCGGTGGTAATGGGTCGTAACTCACTGGGAGATTGTGGCCTCGTTCACAGAGGGAAAGGAAGGCTAATGGGTGATGGGAGAGAGAGGGGCAGTGGGGTTTACAGGGCAAGAAAGGGGGGGGGGCCGGCTTGCATTCCCACTAACCCTTCCTAAGTCTTTCCCAAACCACGACACTCCTCAGTGACTCTCCTGACTCTTCTATGTTCTAACTCTACTAGTTGTTATTATCCCAATCTTCCCTTCGTTCTGACTCTCTAAATAAAAATCTCCCAATCTAAAATGGCCCTGAACTCTCCATGTCCTACGATTCCTTTAATCTAGTACACAGGTCCTGACTTTGCTGACCCTAACTCTCCAGATTACGACCCTTTCTGATTCTCACCCTCCAAACATACACTCTCCTGAATCACACTATCCTCACATAAACTTACCCTGACCCTAACTCTGTCGATCCTAACCCTGAAGACTGACTTAACCCTAACTCTCCACCCCCTAACTCTCCCTAGGCAAAGTCTTATACCTAGACACCAGCCGTAACTCTCATCCACTCCCCAGAGACTCCCTGGTCTGAAACCTCTCCACCCCAACTCCTAAGGTCCAAAGTCTGCACTCCTAACTCTACAGCTCCAAACTCTACACGCTATAACTCTCCAAGACTCTGTTATCACCCAAACTCTCCAGGCCCTCCCTGCCTTCCCCATCAAAGCCTCGCCCCTCAAGAGCAGATAAAACACCCTCCGCCAACAACTTTGTCCTCAACATTTTTCTAAAGACCAATAAATAAACTTAACTAATTTTCACCTTAATTTTAAAAAAAGACTTCACTTGGCTGCGTATACAACGCTAACAATTTCATAATCAAGACATAAAGTGTCGCTACCTGCAATGCAAGCAATAGTGTGGTTACTCATAATGCAAGCAAAGTGTGGCTACTTACAATGAAAGTAATACAATGTGGCTACCTACAATGAAAACAGCAAAATAAAGAAAGACTACTGACAATGCAAACAATAGTAAGGTCTCTAACAAAGCAAACAACAGTGTGGCTTCTTACAATGCCAGTGGCCCGTCCGAACAAAATGGTGATTCAAATCTTCATTTTTGAACGCGGTCTCGACTTCCACTATTTCGTATTATAGGTTTTACCACATTTTTTGGAGAGCGGTCAAAAGCTTTCCTAAAAGGAGCAATATTAGCGTCTCCCAGACAGATGGGAGCGGATGTGTTCGGATCTAGGGAATGAAATTTAAGTGGAATTTTAGGGAAAAAAAAGAAAGAAAAAAAAAAAGCCACTCTGCCGAGGCCCAAGAGCGGCCGAGCCTCTCCCACCCCCCCCCAACTCTCTAATGGTTGCCAGTGTTCGCCAGATGAGTTACGTGAATAACTACGTCCTGAATTAATACATGTTCTGATTACTTAATCTCTCCTCTATGAAAATCACTTCTTGTAGTAGTAGCAATAATAATGATAACAATAATAATAATAATAACAATAATAGTAATAATAATAATAAAAATAGTACATCCCAGTTTGTAAAAAGCACCTTTTATTGCCGGTCCATCAGAGATTAAAAATCAAATTCAACCTTAAAAATGATTGCGAGTTTACGAGTAATTACTTGGTTTCATTTCGCTACTTTATTTGGGCATTTATCGGCTTTTCCTATAGAAGAAAAGCAAGGGTAATGTTTAAACAAGCTACTTTATATAATTCTCTCTCTGTAAATAAATATATATATATATATATATATATATATGGGCCTTTAACTTTTTTAATTAGGTCAAAAGCCAGGTCATGTATGACAGCCAAGGATGGCACTACCGTGTTCATGGGGTACACACAACGAGTATCTGTGTGGGCCACCATCATGACGCCTTCCGTTATGGGACGGAAATTTTCCAAATTAAATTCCGTCGCGTTTGTTCCCAGCGTAGAGTGAGTGGACTGGCTCTACCCAGGTGCATCACACTACAACACTCGTGTACCGGAGGGTGTAGTAGTGCTGTTGGCTGTCCTGTGTACTGGTGTTGCCACCCCCTTCCCCCCGTCGCTGGGTGTAGTGTACTGGTGCCCCCCTGCCCCCTCCTCTCCCCCCCGGCTTAAAAAAAAAATGACCACAACACACTGGTCAGCCCAAACAGAACGGAGGTATTTTTTTTTTCCTTTTCCCCTGACAGACCAGTGTCGCCCCCGTCCTGTTGTAGACGGTCAATAACCGGTGAGGGCTAACTGCCCCGCGATATACATCACACTCACCAATACCTGTCTGGTACCTGTACCACATGACCTGTGGTACTCCACACCAGTTAGTTCAGCTGTAAGAGATACGTGGATATACATAAATTCACGCGCACACAAGACACGTAGAGAAGTTCAGGAAAAAAATACGTCGAGAGCGGTAGAAAAACAACATCTGTCCGTCGTCTGCTGTTAACAAATTTCGTTAAAGGATCCCTAGGCGGGGTTCCCTCTCCTCTTCCCCCTCCCGTCCACACACACACACACACACACACACACACACACACAAACCATACCAATGCTCTGCAACAGATATTTGAAGCGGGTCCTCTCCACCTCCCTGAGCCTACCACTGTACGTACATGGTTCATTACCATGTGTCTCCTTCCGTGCCAAGACCATTGTTACCCAGACCTTATGATAAGCGAGAGAGTCCCCTTATACTGTGTTATTGTGATTCAATCCCTGAGGCCCAGTTCCTGGACCTTCTGTGCTCTCTGTATCCTTCTGTGCACCGTCTCCCGCAGGATGGGTGAGGGTGCACGAAAAATTTACAGAAAAAAATGGAGAGAAAAAAATTAAACAAACATGTGGTCCACGGACATATACATCCCAAGCCTCCGCCTCCCGGCGCCCCAGCCTCCTCCCTAGCACCCCAGGCCTCAATCCCCCCAGCTAGCACCCCAGCCCTCCCCCAGGAGCGGCCGCCAACCCAAACACGTGGGATCCCAGCAATTAACAGAGACAACAGGAAGCTATGGCTCAAGTGAAGGCCTGCCTCACTCACCGCCACAGATAAGACGTTTACCTCACCACCACAGCTAACACGCTAGCCTCACCACCACCGCAAACACCACCTCAGCCTCACGCTCCTCACCAAGTCTCAGCCTTGCCACATAACCTCACCGCCCCTCCTTACAAACACACACTTGTTAAACCAATCTGGCTATAAGCCGCACCACAACTATACAACTGCTTACACTCCAGCCAGACGCACTTGGCATTTACACCACTACAACCAACACACACACACACACACACACAGAGCGTCAAAGGGACCCAGTGAACTGCTGCTGTTTCAATGACTTTGTTTGTGTCTAACTATATACACACCCCTGTACCTAGTTAATTTACGCAACTAACATGACACCACAAGTTTACACCCACATAAATAACACGACGTTACAAGTTAACCAACATGAATACCATGACACTACATGTTAACCCATACAAATAACATAACACTGTAAGTTAACCCGTATAAACAACATCACTATAGGTTAACCCACACATCACCATCACAGTTCCAATACACACCTTCACCACGCGGGTAAAAGTGACAAGTTGAGAGCGGGCAGCCTCGAGCAGCTTACTGTCTAACATTTCTGTAGCCGCTGTTTCAACCAACAATACAGTATAAATGATTCACGTCAGACTGAAATATCTCTAATATCTTCTCTGGGTTAAGATTTCGAAAATTATCGTAGCATCATCGGAAAATTACGATACCAAACTGTGGTTCGCGTTCGAGTCTGTCAGATATATACTAGGACGCTATAGAGATGCAAGTGGACTCACTGAGCCTTGGTAACAGAGGCTATGGAACGTGGAAGCAACAGAAATTCCTCGTTCTACAGCGATATTTAATGATATATTTACCTGGGAACTTATATATCGATCTGGAATTTAGAAACCTATTACTGTCCACCAGGGGATATCTTTATCATATTACACCATGGTCATGCTTTTCCCATGTACGTCAGATATATTTCGCATTGCGGAACCAATGTCGCGTGTGTCACATTCGTTCGCAAACTCTCTGGGTCTGTATCAACGAGTCGTTTCTACACCAACAGTTCCACGGTCCTAACCTAGTGGTGGTGAAGGTGTGGGCTTCACGTCCCTCCCTCCACACGTGTCACGGTTCACACCCACAACCATTTATTTACTTCCCAACACCTGTCTCTCTCTCTCTTTCTCACACACACACCAGCCCCGGGGAAGACTGGTACCAAACCCCCTCTTCCCAGTTTACCTACAGGGGTTTACAATCCTCCCTTTCCACCCCATAACCCCAGCCTTCACCATCAATGAATATCCACTGGATCAAGAGAGTACAGCCACCCTGCTAGTATGGCGGCCCTCCCCCCCAAGAAATATAAACGACAAGTTAGGGGTGACGTAAGCAGCCCTCCCCTCTGTACTGCGTGAGGGTTGGGTGAAGGTGGTGGGTGGGTCTCGGGCATTTGGGGGGGGGGGGAGAAGACCTACAGAGAGGAGGGTCCTCACCACCCCCCGCCTCGCGAGAACGAGTAATGACGCGCTTCCCTGACGTCATACGGGAGGAGCAACACACAGGGAATATTACAGCATTATTTACAAAGTTTAATTAGTGCCTCCTGAGGAGGATCTCGCCCGGAGATGAAAGTAAATTTGAGATATGATGAGTTGCCTTGGGGAGGTAAACTAACCCAGTACGTCTAGTACAGATGTTCTCAAATGCACAAAGACATTTCAGAGACCACATCACTGCTCAGCATTAAAAGACAACTGGGAACGACTGAAATCACTCAAATTTTGATATCTGGAACAAAAATGGGAAGGCTAACTGAGGGGACACACTCACACACCTTAATGATAAGCTCTTTTATTTGTTAACTAGTTACTATTACGACCTCCCAGTTCTGTAACATCCATAATGCTTCGACTGTGCATTTTCAGCGAAATGGCTGTCTAAATTCAATAAACCATTCTTTATCTATCAGTCCATTTATTCACACTCGTGTGGAAAAAAAAAATCATCCGTAAATGGCACGAAACGCGAAATGACATTATGGAACATTAATTCTGAAAAAAAAGGTACCGATATTAAAGTATACGTCCGGGGGGGATGGAAGCTTTTCACTTTCGCCTGCAAAGTGCGCGAACTCTATGAATGGCCAAGTGGAGGAATTCAAGAATTCACTTTACAAATAAATATTCGTGTACACGGTGTAAGTCAACAGACAGGTTGTGGAGGGTGAGTAAGCCTACTGGCAGCAGCTTCAGGAGCCTGACTAACCAGAAGAGCAACGTAGCAGCGGATCTGGTACAGTTTTAAAGGCCCTTATCAAATTTGGTAATTTGCCAGTTTACCTACGCATCGAAACGCGCTCTGGCATTGATTTTGATATTGGTATTATAGCATTTTCCCGTAGTTTGGGGCGTGATTTTTAAGCTTAACATTTTGACCTACATCATAAAAAGGCAATAATGGCGAGCGTTATGATTATCAGGAAGTTTCTGACTAATGATCGCCATGTACAAGTCGCTGGTGGGCCCTGAAGATACTCTTGTAAGACATGAACATATTCGATCGCATACTTAACAATGCGAGTGTTGAAATTTAGGGTAAATGTACCCAGGCAGGGAAAAAAGTTAGAGGTTTTCATGGGTTCAGCTCATTAACCATAAAATTCACTACAGTCGAAATATTCCATCCCGTGCGTGCCGTCAGAGGGTCAAATATGCCTGGAATCCATTTGTGTCCGCAGGAACGTAAACAATGCCCCAAACAGAGGCTATCAAATGGCCCCACAGCCAGAAAACGGTCTGCGGGACTTTGCTGTGGATAGGGAGCTATGGCTTCGGTGCATTATAAGTACATGAAAGCTAGAGAGTTGATGTGAGCAAATGAGGCCATTCTTCATCTATTCCTGGCGCCACCTCGCTACGCGGGGAAATGGCGAACAAGTATAACATAAAAAGGTAATTATCGGTTGCTAAGGGGGAGTTAGGTGAGGTTTTAATAAGCTCTGCTTTTTTAAAGTATTTTACGTACGTTTACGTTAATTAATCCCAAATTTTCCCCACTATTATCGCTTAATTACTATCACAGAACAAAATATAACGCTCCGAAGCGCGCTCCACAACTTGTATTTTATTCTCAAAACATCAAAACATTTGCAAAACAAGAGCATGATATCCATTGCTAATTTCGATGCATACCTAAACTGGTAAATTACTTTAATTCTCTTTATCAAGCAGTTCATAATGCTTTTAATGGTTTTGGGCTCAGAATGTACACAATGTTTTCTCTGAGTACACTTCCTGCACCTTTTGATTTCACGGTAATTCACAGCCTTCACGCCTGTCCTGCCTGTGGAGAGCAATTTGCCGGTGTAAATTGGGAACAATGCCTCCCAGAATTTTCTGTGTAAATCATAATATATTTCTCCCGCGTGTACTCGAGGCACCGCTCTCTTACCCCCACCTTCCTCTCATAAACTTAAATAACTTCTAAAATCTAGCAAAACTAAAAACACGAAAAGTATAGAAAGGATAACAAATGCATTAAATAAAAAAGTGAAGTATACATGAAAAAAAATATATATGACAAAAAAAAAAGCCGCTAAAAGTTGGCCATGTTGTAAGCAGGAGGTTAGCGGGTGATGAAGACGTGGGGTATGGCAGCCATGACTTACGGTGATTGCTAGGCTGGGCGGCGGCAGGTGGGACTCGGGGTTATGCCCACATAAACCCCAGCGCCACGCTAATATCGCCGACCGTGCAGGCTCCACTCCTCGCCGCGATCGATCACAGGGCCCGGGCCGTGAGCCCAATACACCACCACTCCATCAAACGTAAAGGCCAATTTTCTTCTTTATTTTCTTTCTTTGGAAGCTGCCGGGCCCAGTGCCCTCAAACCACGCCAGAACCCCAACAAGCCTTGGAAGGTCTTGAAAGAAGCGACCAGTTTTACTTCATCTGTAGGAAAAGCTTCCTCCCCTTAATTACTGCAGATAATGCAAATTCCATGTGAAGACTTTCGCATCGCGCGTTGATTCCATCATTAACCATCGTTCAAAATGAACATTATGACAACAAATTGCATTAATTTCTGTGATAATTAAAGTACTTATCTTTTTCAACAGTAAGCGTACCTTACAGGTTGTGTCATCCTTCAGTCTGATTTATCTTTAGTGACACGAGATCTCGATGGCTTAGCCGCTAGTGCCGCCTTGCTAAAGCGAACACATAATAAATATAAAACGCTTTAAGTATGCTGAACAGTTCTGGCGACCGTAAGATGGAAGGATAAATATAGTGAAAATATGTAAGTAAAACCATGAACTTTGAGGATATATTGAGAAAAAATTTTCCTTTTTCTCGAAGAGCGTAAAATTTTGGATGAAAGGTTTGAATAAAATCGATGTAAGGTGCTTAAACTTAGTAATGAAGATAAAACAAAACAACAGATCTTAACTTAATATGAAGAGGTTTTGGAAATAGAGATGTAAACGAGTGGACTACCTAACAATAAATAGCTAATCAACATCGTTAGCGCAAACGTAGAAAAGTTTCAAATCAGTAATAACGATTGTTATCATTAAGTGTTTGAATGAGCCAAAAGGCCTACTGTAGTTTCCCTTCATTCTTATGGTCATCTCTTATATAGAGATACAGTTACTACATTTCAATTCACCGAAAGAATAATAATGCTGAAGAAATGACAAACAAATTACAAGGGACACAGTAGAACAATTTAGCCTAGCTTACGTGTAAGATTAAGAAATAAATTATTCAGACAAAAAAAAAATGGGGACACTATAATTACATTACACAGCCAAACTATTGGTTACGAAACCATAAGAAATAAACATCAAACAGCTAACTGCCGTGTAGGAGATAAAAAGCACACAGTAAATTGCCGTGAACTACCTTATTATAAGGAAGACTTTGGACAGAAACTTTGGCGCACACAGCAGACGATGCGGACATTTCCTTAAACCGAAAGATCGTCTGTCACTTCTGTGCCATCCCACAACCAGACCCAAGCTGGGTAATAAAGAAATGGCGAGAAACTACGAATGATACACAGGATGTACCCTTGATGTTTACTGCGCTATAGAGCATAAACTGCGAGAAATTACTATGATGGTTATTATACCAGGGAAGAGTACAAAAAGAAGACGCAGCGGACAAGGGGGGATTGCGGGTCGTTAACCAGTACCGTTCGTCACTAGTCTCCCTCACACTGCAGTGGTCGATCACCTGTGGTGGCAGATACAGCAAGAAGTTGGTGGAGGGAGGGAGAACCATATAACCCAGTTTCCTAAACCCTTACACAGCGGTACTGCCTTAGATGACCCATACTCCTATGCGGAAAATAAAAAGTGCAGAACATCAGTATTGCTTTATCAAAGCACACCCCAAGAAAGGTGGCATGGTTCTGGTAATAGCTACGGATACTTATAGAAGATAATATCACGGGGTCTGAACTGAGGTTGGACACGAAATTCGTGTCAACAGGAACATGACTGTAGGGTCAAAATTATATCTTATTCAGTTCCATGGAGGAATAAAAGAAAAAAAAAATCCGTTAATAAACACAACTGTCATTCATCTTTAAGCCAGCAATCTCGAGCAATAAGGACAAATGTCAAAACTGCATTCCTTAAACTACATAAAGTGCCCGACAAGTATAGCAAAATTCCCTTTATGCATCAGGTCATCAGTAGTGTTAACCCTGTCCAGCACGATACTTCAAGACACACACACACACACACACACAAACAGTGATGCTGTGTACCCTCCTGGACTTGTCTTGAATACCTGACGAAGTTAAAACGTGTTAAAATGTTTTTTCGGGAGGTTTATGTACCTTGAAGTTTATGGCCTTAATGACCCGTGCAGGTGACTGGCTTAAAAAAAAAAAAGTTGGACCGACCGATACTCGGTTATCATATTTCTTTTTTACGGAAGGTTTAAATTACACGTAACAGATCCTGTCTTAGCAATCTCTTGGTACTTTTCATCCACTAAATTTCGCAGCACACACACACACACTACCGCCGCCGCGCCTGCTCCTGGCGACGGCACCCCAGCGACTTGGCCATCTGCCATCCTTTCCATCCATTTTTTTCCCTTATTTATGTAGGAAAGCTACTGGTAATGGCTGCTACTATGGAGAAAATCCGGTTAAAGTATGGATCGTATTATTATTTTTCTTTACTTATATATTACTGTTACAAGACACGAAAACACTGACCACAAAATTATCCAACGACGTTTGAACCCCGGCCGCAAGACGGATATTTATGTAATGTCGGTTGTACTGCGAGGCTGGAAAACTGAGCAACTTCCGCCATAATGTTTTGCTAACGTCTTTCTTTACACTGACGACGCAAAGAAGGGAGACGAGCTGGCTCGGCTCGGCTCGGCTGACGGCGCTCGCCAATCTGGCTTAAGTGTGAGTGCAACGCGCCTGCCCTGCCGTTACGGCAAAAATCTTGTCGTAGGTAGGTAGGTAGGTGGGTCCTGGAAGGGTCAGCCGCCGACGCTAATCAGGAAGACCTAAAGCTGGCTCAGCCGATGGAGCTAACCATGAACTAAGCTGGTGCAGCTTACAACGCTACCAAAAGGAGCCTAGCTGGCTCAGCAGACGATGCCAATGGCCCGCATCCCATTAAGGGACCCTCCTGTAAACTTAATCTTTTTTGCAACAGATTCAAGTTAAATTTGTTCACCGCATAAATCAACTATTTCTAGCCCAAGCATCACTTCTCAAAAAACAAGTTAGACTCGTCAGCTACTGTAGAGTGTCTTGCTTTAGAAAAACTGATATTGGGTCGATGTTTTTTACACTAACTTCTACAACTGCTGTAACACTAAATCTAAATAGGAGGCCTTTGCTGGCCTTTAAGGCTAAGCTCTACGGTGCCTTTGGATTCTGTCTCTGATCTTGTTGTATCTTGAGGCTACCGGGTCGCCTAATTTGAATGACAGCAGTGAACTAAACATAATGTAAAGCATTTAGAAAAAAGTGGCCTCTGGTGGCCTCAAAATGGCTTTCAAGCCCAGCATGCGGCACTTTTGCCCAGATTCTGAAGTACAAGCGCGGAAATCTGAGGCCATGATGTGCTACAATTCCGACTGTGAGAGAGTAACGCATATATACTTGTTAATATTAAACAAATACACGCGCTTCTATCAAAGACTTCTTTCAGTTTCCAGAATTAAATAATATCCGCCAAATAATGCTTCCTATAAAACAAAATCGAAAAAAAAATTGAATAATTGATCCATTCTAGAAACTTAACCTAAATATGCAAACACAAGGCATCAAAATGATGGTACGGGTGAGGTTAGGGGTAGGTGTAGGCAAGTACAGGGCGTACACTGGGTACAATTCATCGACATACAGTACCGCAGGAGGGTGATGGGTGGGCCAGAGTGGGCAACATACATCCAGAAGATCCTCTTCCCGTCATTAATGGGAATTCATCATTAATGCCATTTGGTATAATACAGGGCAAGGGAACATATGCATGTATATGCAAATTATCAGGGTTCTTTTGTACTCAATCAAAAACATTACAATAGCGAATAAAAACCCATTACAGACTGAGCGTACAATGCACTGGGTAAAGTTGAACTGGCAATGATAAAGAGGTTCAAAGGAAGGTTATAGGTACATTAAATACTCATGTACATCGTATGGGATTTACAGGATAGCGTGGTACTGACTGTTACATACGAATATTTACATAATCTGGCAAGTTCAACATATACAAAACAAACTGCACTTATGATGTCATAGGTGAAGGGGTCATAGGAAATACGTGGAGGCAAGCACAGAGCGGACAGTGGACTTGTACATTAGCAGACTTAGGTGACAGAAGGGACCACGTGTGTTCTGGGATTCAAAGTGTCCACATTCACTCATATATATATATATCCAGAACCTTCACTTCTATATATTCGTTTTTTTTTTTCATACTTCGCTGTTCCCCGCGTTAGCAATGTAGCGCCAGGAAAAGACGAAGCTTATTAAAGGCCGCATCCGCTCATATCCATTCTTTAGCTGATGTGCAACGCACTGTAACCACAGCCCCAATATCAACACTTTAAAGTCAAGATTTCTTTCTAATTCTTCAACATATGCTCCTCAAGAGGAAAACAATCCAAGGACTGCTACTGCTCACGGTGAAGAACAGAAGACGAGACAAGGATACGAAGAGGACGTCACCCAGACGTGTCACACACACTCATAATACTCCCACAGATGGCATTAAAGCAATATACCCAACTTAACAATGTGGACCGTTATATAACACTTGTACTCTCGAGTCTCACGATCGCGAACCCTACACAGTACCAGTTGTCACCCAGACATTTACCAAAATATGGGTATTTAAGTGTTACTTATCCACTGTTGACGAGACTAATGACAGCCTAGCCAATATGTCTCCAACCGCAAAGCGGCATGCATGATTTATGACCAGATAATGGCGCTCGAGCGGAAGCCATCACGACCAGCGGTCAGTGGCATGTGAAGCGGATGAGCGGTATCAAGTTGTACACAGTGTAATGGTAGCCACCACAGTCCTACCCACACACACACCACGAGGAGTATCAGGCTCTGTCCACAGTGCCGATGGTGGCCATGGTCCTGCCCATATCATCACCCACCAGCTCTATTCATTACTTGTGGTCTCGCCTTTACGAACATTTTCTAAATGGTACATCCTCTCTGTCAGAAAAGAAAATACGCTTCTCTTATTTTCCCGACTAGTTTCTTTTCGCCATTGTTTATTTTCCCGAGAGCCGCCTCCGGGTTTCGTTAGGGTAGGCCAGGGTCGGGGGAGCAGAGCCCAGCCCCTCACAGTTGAGGGTTAAGTACGGTTGTCTGTTCAACCTGGTTTGACTTTTAAAAACCCACCACTTACCCTGACGAAGGGTATGATTTCTGTATGAATATTAATATTTACAGAAGATTTTTTACAGCTGAATTCTATAAAGCCACTGATAACAGAAGTACAGGAAAATAAAATAAGCAAATAGTATCTAAACCATCGGTAGCAGCTAGTCGGCAAAATAATAAAATGAAAAATAAACTACGGTATTACTAAAAGAAAAACTTGAAACATTTGTTCGACTTAATCGGTTTCCCAAGATTATGAAGCGAAAAATTCAGTTTAAAAAACAATGAAGCTAAATCGAACTGAAAACCATAAGCAGATAGAACAAAGGAGTTTGTTAGTGAGGGGAGCAGAGGTGCGCGGGTTGGTATATGATTACTGCACCATGTACCCTCCTGTACCGTGTACCCTCCTGCCAACCCTCTGGTCCCAAGACCTTGCACGCCCCTCTAACGCCCACTTCGGCCAGTGTCCCTGCCTATCGTCAACTGGTCGGTCTACACACACTGCCACAGCGAGCCATATGCGTCACAACATCCTACAACGGTTCGCGTTGCGTTTGATACTCCCACACTCGCATCCACCACCATTCAACACAAAGGAATATGCCGTGGGTGTTGAGAACCACTATTTAGCCTCTGTTCATTAACTTCAACACAACAACAAAGCAACGCATGATTGTTTGTCATCTTGCACTCATGTTACACCAAGTGTCAGGCAATAATGTAAATTTTCCATTACAATACTCGTACCTCATTTCAGCTTGGATAGACTTAACAGATTCGTTTCTCAAACACACGATCTCTGCCGGCAACTTCAAACAACAAATGAAAAAACACGCTCCATACCCCAAAACAGCAGGCTTCCACTAACACGGACCCATACCAAGCTTGGAGCTGGTATATCTTAAACACACGCGTTTCACACTAGTTTGAATACTTTCCGGCGTAACACTGCCGTTGCAATAACGAAGATGGCGCGTCACGAGGCAACATGATCTTCCGAAACTCTGCACGCATCCCAAACATGCAGGAAATGTTGGCTCTCCGCTCTATTTGCGAGTGATTCAGGGGTGCCAATATGTCTCCTAAGGCACATGCGAGGTCGCCAGCAACCAGGAGTGTGTCATTAAAAATTGGGACATGGAGTACTATCAAACATTATTTTTTTCTTCATTCACCTGGGCGTCGAACTAGTGAAGGCTTCCTTCGTTGAAGCCAGCGCACTGCGTGGTGTCTCACAAAGGTGAATAAATAAATCAATTTATGCGATGATAGTGTGCCTGATAGCGTCACTCGCACCGTAATTAGAGGAGGACGTAAAAAGGCCTGAGCGAGTGCATCAGCTGTGGTGAATGTTGCCATCTGGGTGGGCAAGCGTGCTATGGCGTCACTCAGACCCTTTTTTTTTTCACTTTAAATTGCAGTTATTCGCAACTACTCGGGGACGCTCCACTAACGAAAAAGACTGCAGTAAGCAACGTAATGACAGCTGTTAATATATTTCAACTTTCACTGTCCTCCAGTTTACTAAAATACTCTTTTAAGAATTCCTCTAAAATGTCGACCTTCTCAGTGGGCGCAATAAATTTGAGAAGTGACAGTACGTCTCATTTTAAAGGCGCACTCTATGTATAATTAAATAAAAGTCCGGGCTAGAGATAAGTCCAGTTATTACCAGTTATATAATCACAAAAATAGGGGCACTTATCTAATTAGGGGCACGCGCGTTGCACTCCCAGCAACCTAACCTAGACCCAACAAGGTCCAGCAATTTCACCTACAAGTTCCACTGGCCGCTAACTTCTCGTATTATTGACCCACCTTGGCTTTATCTGCAGGCCAGTCTCATTCTGATCTAATTCCTCTGCTTAGCTTCTTAAATACGACGGCACGACTTGAGTATGAAGGCCTGGGGTTAAAAAATGACCCACAGGGTCAGGTCAAAGGCCAGGGGTCGTGACCGTGCTCAACTGCCATACCCTTGTGATCCAGGGTCATACCGTCTTACTCAAATGGTTTAAAGCTTAGTTTCGGTCGGGTTCTGGGTCTGTATTTGATCATGATGTTTGCCTGGCATTGCCTCTTATTTATGAATTTTGCAGACATGCAATTTTCCCTTCGTTATCAACACTATTACATGTGGCGCAAGTTGCGTTGCATCCAAGCAGTTCTCTGCCTTCAGGTCAAGAGGATAAGGTTGGGTTGTAAGGTCTTACTTCCCCCTATGCCAACCACTGGGTAAGGTCAGGTGTTGGAGGGGATAATATTATAGAGGTTCTGGTGTAAGTGGTAGTGGTGATCAAAAGTACGGTGGAGTTATGCAATAATTGTGGTGGTAGTGGTGGTGGTAGAGTGTCAGTACAGTTCACGGTAGCCAGCCAAGCTAGCGTGGACTCCACCAGCCGACGTCGCCTCCTACTCCTCCTCCTGCTCTAGGCAGACGGCCCCAAATATCTGGCCAAGGCCAGCCCGCTGAGCCGCCACGCTCACTCAAATACTCCTCCGCCTAGCCGGCCGCCGACGCTAATGCTGTTGATACTCCAGCTGTTGCTGCTGCTGCAGTAACTAATGCTCCTGCTATTCCTGTTACTTCCAACTGCTGCTGTTGGCACCGTTGTTACCAACTACTGCTGCAACTACCACTACCGGTGCCGCTCCTGCTACCTGTTTGTTGTTAGTACACTACAACCGCTGCTGCTACTCCTCCTGCTCTTACTACCACTACTCCTAATGCTGCTGCTACTACTACTACGACTACAAACAGAGCTACTTCTGTTGCTGCTGTAAAGCGATACCAGGTAAAGAGGATCCTGCAAGCGGGAGCTTTTAGTGGAGTGGGCCGTGCAACCGCCTTCGGCCTAATTCAAAGGTTCTTGCCAGTACAAGACGAAGATTCCAGAGAGGACCAAGATCTGCCCTTTTACGTTCCACTGACGATCTGTGAAATTACAATAACATGAGTCGAGATACACACGCTGTAGGCGAGAAATCACAAAGAACCAAGTGTGATAACAGATCGCTGCCCGCACAATACCATGAACACCAGGACGCTGTCTCAGTCCAGCTGGACGGCTACATATGCATTGTTGCCACCTCATATTTGTAAATGTCACAAAATTCATCTTCTAAAGTAGATAAAATGTCGCTACGAATACGAAAGTGCGTATATACCCAGCCGGGGCTAAATTGCATTCACAATTGAACAATTAGTCACTACAAGCACTCTTGAGTGCAAGCAAGAACGTCCACGTCGCTAGTGACGCCAAAATGCGACGGCGTTCGCTTTGTAAGCGCCGAGTGGTAACAGTGAGGGAGATTTATGTTCCTCAACGGGAAAGCGGGAGACGGCTGGCTGGTCCCCCCGAGTGCTGGAGACTTGGCATGTCTGCTGTAATACAGTCCTAACCCTAAAATATTATGATTATCAAGAATATAATTTCTATCTGTAAGAACCTTGGGGGCTCGGATATTTACTGAGGGAACACGAACTATATAGTGTCAATTCTAGGAAAAAAAAAATCGCATTATTAATAAAAATATGTTGTTCTCTCCTTCATAGCTCACATTTATCACTGCAAAAAAAGTTAGTATTCTGTAATGTAAATAAAGGCGTTATCTTGAAATTGTTTCTAAACAATACCAACAAATAATTCACTACAAGTACAACTAAACGTAAGTATGTAATATATGTACAACAGGTGAGAGATGAAAGGGTGAAAAAAAAAAATGGTTGAGACAACAGCGGGAGCGCCAAGCATGCACGCCATCTGGACGCCCGCCAAGGCAACAGTAATAATCAAAACATACTACAAGCTTAACCACGTGACCACGACCGTAAGAGACCCTTGAGCACGACCACACGACTTTTGGAGTCTCGTCTCGTCGTGCTCTAAGGGGCCGAGCCGTCGTTCTCAAATGGCCTGCAGTTATGTGATCGTCCAACCTCGAACCTAGACACCCCAAAAACCCCTGTCACCCCCCTGACAACACAGACCAACAAGAGCGAGCGAATGCAGCAGCAATATCTGCCTCGCTAACTTTGCTCGCTAAGTCTGTGTATGTGTGTGTGTGTGTGTGTGTGTGTATAGCTTCCCCTTAGGACGAACATCAAATGTATAAATCAAGCACACTCTCGAGAGAGAGAGACGCACTTGCGAGTAAAAGTGGCATAAAGTACTTACCTTCCGCATACCTTACCTTCAGATAGTTTGAGGAGGTCTTCGACCCACACAGTTGGTCCCCCAGGTCCTTGCCTTACCTTACCTTTTCGTACACCTTAAGATGGTACCCACACAGCTTGGTCCGGGAATAAGCTGCTGTGTTGCTTGTGTTACTTTTTCTGTTTTGTCAGACTGTTGGAAGCAGCAGGCCTTAGGGCTATTTAACCACCACATCCTAGCTAATGTGGTAAACCATGAAGGTATGCCATAATTTCCTCTAATGTGTGGCTCCAAGAGTATCCTCCAAAGTCGAAGCCATTCTCGCCGCATCGCACAGTTAAAGCTAAACCCTTCCCAGGGGCAACAGCAGCAGCTGGTGGGTGTGGTGCTCGACCCTCGTTTAAACAAGACCGGATTGGTCTCAGTGGCTCGTCGGGTGATAAGGTCAACAGCCCATCTGGTAAATACCGACCCTTAACGAGCAATAAGATCCACCAATACGTCTTAGTGAAGCGTGATCTGCCCAATGCAGAAGACTGGGTCAAACTGTTAGTGCTAACTTCTTGGGGACAACGGTACGACCCTTGGGTATGATGGCCTAGCCTTTTGACATGACCCTTAAGGTCAGGTCAAAGGCCAAGCCATCGTACGAAAGAATCGTACCGTCGTGCCGAAAGGGTTAAGCTGAAGAAGCATCAATACTCCAGAGACAAACGAGTGACAAACGAGTTGTAATAAAGATGGAAATTGCAAGAAATTCGAGGGTGTGTGTGTGTGTGTGTGTGTTTGTGTGTGTGTGTGAAAGGGGTGTGAAGGTCCTGGCTGGCGCAGTGTGGGCAGCCCCCAACACAACACATCTTGAAACAACTTACCTCAAATTGGATCTCGGCAAATTTCTTTTCATCCTCTTTTTTTTTTTTTCGGGCGCAGCAGATGTGTCTTGACGCTTTCTCGGGTGAACCCGCTTTCTCCTCTGTCTCCTCCCTTCCGTCTGCATATCTTTTTCTTAGGTATATTTTACACACACACACACATCTCCAAAAATTTCCCCCGTCTCCTCCCGTCATACTTTATAAACCTTAAGAGTGAACTATGACTGACAGCTGGGCTGTTTGTCACGATTACTGACCACTTGCCAGCCTCTTATGACACTGTACCCTCAAGGTGCGAGTGCTCTCTCTCTCTCTCTCTCTCTCTCTCATCCGCCAACACTATGCACCGTGAGACGACCTCCTACCACCTTCCCGTCTCCCCCCCCCACCCCCACCCACTTCCCCACTTGCAGCAGCAGCTTCTTCTTTTGATCAACCAGGCTATTTGAAGTTGCGGCTCGCAGCCCCAAGGCAACTGCTGCTGCTGCTGCTGCTACTGCACCGCCGCGATCCCTCGAGATTTTAAAATTCGAAGACATTTACCTCCTGCCTTTGCTGACCTTTCTACTTTTTCTCCACGAAGGTAGAACGTGATATTGATATTTGGAGAGAGAGAGAGAGAGAGAGAGAAAGAGAGAGAGAGAGAGAGAGAGAGAGAGAGAGAGAGAGAGAGAGAGAGA
>JAYMFT010255494.1:0-10842 GCA_038088735.1 Panulirus argus
ATATATATATATATATATATATATATATATATATATATATATATATATATATATATATATATATATAATTTTCTTTCCTCCATTTATCCCATGAAAGTTTCAACCTTGTCTAAGTACACGACATTTGACAAAAGACTTCAAATTGGAGTCTCCTAAATAGCCTCCTCATCTCCTACCTGAAGTATGTGAGGAATGATAACGTATTCAGAAGGGAAAGACGACAGTGGTGGAGTTCTGCAACATTTGAAGGTGACCTTAGCTTAATCTGGCTACCTGTCCTTAACCTTACCATCTGTCCTTAACGTCTCCAACTGTCCTTGTTGTCTCCAGCTGTCCTTAACGTCTCGAACTGTCCTTATTGTCCCCAACTGTCCATGCTCTTTCACATTTCCCTGCGTCTCTTGCAGACTTTATCCTAGCCTGTGACGTCTCTGGCGGGGCTGCTGGCGCTGTCCTGCAGATAACGAGGGAGTAACAGGGTTGTCTCAGCACTCTGTCTTTTATACGTGACTGGGAACTTGTAGGATGTTCACTGTGGACGCATAGGATCTTCAAAAAAAAAAAAAAAAAGAAATGAATTTCTAGCCAGAAGCTTCATTTTGTGAAGCACTTGGATAGCTTTTACTGACTGAAGACATAAGATGGACACCTCAGCCAAACCCAGACTCTAATCTTCGGCGTTATGTGTCTCAACAACACATGTTGATGCACCCCAGGAGACAGGCTTCGTACTCCCGGGTGTCAGCTGCTGAGGAGGTTATGACAGAAGGCTGCCCTTGCAGTCCACTTAATATGCAAGTCAGCCAACGAGAGAGGGGGGAAAAAGTGAAACATTTCAATTTTCACAATTTTGGAAGAAAAAAGATACTCAGTGTGGCGGACGATCACAACCAACGGAGAGCACTGGAGATGCTAATGTTCTGCAGAAATCCAAGAGGACCCGGAGCGAGACGCACCACTAATTTCCCAGAGGCGGTAATTAAAGCTGTCCTTGTTAGACAACACTTGCCTTGTGGCGGGGGGGAGGGCGGCACATGGCGAGGCACCAACCAACCTCTGCTTGAGACGCCTGCCACTAGGTTTCCTCTGGTAGCTGGTGGTGATCTACGTGCAGTTCCCCTGGGCACAGGCAGTAGTAGTGGATGCGCAAACACATCTCATTACACGTTGTTCCCTGTATCACAGCCAAACCTCATTATCAAACATTTTGCCCTTTGTCTCGCATGGTGTAATAGTGGATGTCGTGTTGCTAATACTCAAGATACAATGTTCAGGAACTCCTCTTGACGTTCCTTTACGTCAGTGCAATCTGCAGGATACCTAATCCTACAGAGAGAGAGAGAGAGAGAGAGAGAGAGAGAGAGAGAGAGAGAGAGAGAGAGACCACGACGGTAGATATGTCTTAGGATTTGCAGGGTCGCAGATGCTAGAACGCTTCTTAAAAGAAAAAAAAAATATTACTCTGGGACTGTACCTGGATATACTGGACGTCCTTTTAATATTCCGGGTCACATAGCCTAATCCTTCACTTTAGGCAGATTATCGTTAATGGCACCGACGCGCCTGATTTCCTCCCCTCTTACGGAGGAGAAATGGTGACAGACATTTGTGTTTAATATAATCTGTTCATGAACCTCTTATGCCACAGGAACTGACACAATGGCTCTACTATTAAGGGGCGATATGTTTTGAATCAGCGGCGATTATGTTGCAGATTGGGGCACTTATCGTGACTGTACGTAACTGGAATCAGGTACTGCCTTCGTCAAAGTTACCCGGACCTGCAGCAGGAGAGAAACACAGACATCAGCTCGTCCGGTGGGGTTGGGCTGGGAAAAGTTGAGAGAGTCTGGCGTGAGGAAAAACCTGACGAGTCGAAGGCCGAAGATTGCACCTTCTGGGGATCCAGCGGTGTAAAACGTGCAGCTGGGGCGGAAAGTTTTCTCGGGAAATAATGAAAATTACGGCGGGAAACCGTTGAAGTGAGGCGGACACAAGGTTGAAGAAGGAAAGACCCGAATCTTAGACAAAGGAAAGGATGTGAGATTTAGAGGAAAGCAATCACGGATTTAGAGAGCGGATGAAACAAAGGAATGAAGATTGGAGGAGAGGACGGCGCTGATGAGGCAAGGAATCTTGACAAGATATAGGAGTTCCTGAAGAGGACTGTGACTCTTCCTGGAACTTGTTAAGTTCTCGAAATTCATATACGGCCGCCTGCTTACGCATATCATAGTGCATGGCTCAGGAATAATCCCACAGTAAGCTATTCGAGCTTAAAACGGTCCTGTAATTCACTTAACGAGGAAGGCTGAGTGGATCAGATTATATTCATATATGTATATACAGCTAAACTCCTTTAAGTCGGTAGCGAAGCTTCCAAAGTCACTCCTGTTTTCAAGTACGATTACTGTTTAACGGATACACTATTCGTGACTTTCTGTTTGATGCATATGGTAGGAGAATGTCCACGAAATGCAGTTTGTCTCTACCTATATCCACGAGAAACTGTATAATCAACTCAGACGCAGATGAAGTGCCAACTGCTGCAAACTTTCATCATTTGCATGAAGGTTTTCACGTAACAGGAAGGTGATGTTGAGAGGACTAGTTGTGACGAGGTATTTACTTGTGAAATAACCCGAAATCATTCTCATATTCCATACACCACTTTTCTTGGATGAGTTCTAATCATTCCCGTATGTTCTGCGTGGTTATCTTACCTCCGTTTACTTATACATGACTGTTACACCAGTTTTTTTTTTCCCTCCTTCACTCGAGCAGATCACAGTGGAGGTGAGAGTCGGATATCCATTTCAGTAAAGAGACATCACGAAACAGAACTCGTTTAACATTCGCACACATCATGCGTGAGCGTGTACTGTGTGTGGCCATTGCTGAAGCACATGCAACCTGTCACTTGTTTAAAGGCAAGTTTTGCAACCCTTCAAAATCTATTTCCTTTTTCTCCCTCTCTCTCTTTCTATTCCTTTTGTTCTTTTTCCCTTTCATTCCAGGCCAAGCCTGGATGAGGTTTTCTGTCCGAGACTGAAGCCCTTTGAAAGATGAAAACGTTCTCTGACTTCACTGACGACTACTGAAAATAATTTGAACTGAGGGTCAGATATTTCAAAGGCTAGTTATTCAGCCTCGAGTAGACACACACACATATATATATCTATTTACAAATATGTTTTATCTTCATTGTGGAATTGCCTTCTCGTGGCTCCATCCTCATTACCAGCCACATCAGTAGTCGTCATCCGGGAATCATCCGTCATGGAGATGAAAAATAGCTACCTGTCTATTGCTACATCCATCAACATAGAAGGACTTGCCTGCCTTGGCATCCGTTGCCACCTCTCTGTCCCAAAAGCTATCAGTATAAGTGGAGGCGCGTGACAAATGGACGGAATTAGCTGCATGTAGCCGCAAGTGAAAAGCTAATTAGCCGGAGTGAAGACGGAAATAGCTGCATGCTTTTCCTACAGTCCTCTGTTGTAAAGGGAAGTATCTAGTGGACTCAGCCGTCTGATTGCTGCTTACTTTAGCAGTCCATCAACTGAAGACAAAATATCCTTTTGTGTTGCTACTTATTGATCTTATTTCAGCACAGGATTTCCAGATGATATATGGTGATATACCAGTCATGTCTCCTTTGCAGGCTTCACTGGCTTAGAAAGAGTGTTAAGACCTGGAGACCAGGTTCATAAGAAATGAGTGTTTGAAGCAAGAAAGTCTTACTTTATTCTTAGTACGTTAAATGTAATTGATTTCAAAACGCCACGGTTGTGGATTCCCCCTGAGCTACCACCTTTAGAGAGAAGGTTGTGGAAAGCTAAAATTACGACTGACATTAAGGAACTTTTTGGGAAAAGATTTTATATTCTGGTCTAATGTTGGAGTAGGGTAGTATTCTCGAGCGTGCAACTGCAGTTCGTCTATCGAGAAAACAGATTTCCCGAGTTGAGATTCCTCTTGAAACGACATTTGTTGACAAACTTGATATGAAGACATGTTTGTTTCCTTCGAGGAGAAAAGAATGTGCAAGATTGTGTGACCGTGTGTATTGTAGCGTCATTAACAATAAAAGTTTGACGTGAGTTTTATACTAAAATGATATTCTAATGTCCTCAAGACTCAGACAAAGTTTAGCTAATGTATTATTTTTTTCTATGTTGGTAAGCAAAGAATTTTGGATTTTCGTATATCTATGCGATTTTGTGCGTCTTACCCTTGTCTATTGTTATCGTATGACCATCCCATGTTTGTACCACGCCCAGGTCCTGTACCACTGTGGAAAATCAGTGAACCATCGTAAACAGGTATGCACCCTGGTAAGCAGAATTTCTGAACCACTCAAACAAGGCCCGTGTTCCACCGTGTCTCATCGAAGCGCTCGAAACACATCGATCTGTCATGATGAATATAACAAGCGACCTATCCCTTAATTCTTTCCTTTCATTTTTGTATCCTGATGCTACATTAGAATTAATAATCAGTGGCAAGGAACCAGGAATTCCTTCATATATGTTTCTAAACTAGAAAAAATGTAACAATTTCCTTGGAATAGAAAAAACTCTGCTCCATTGCTTTGTAAGTCTTTATGTTACACTACCGTTTCACGTGGAACAAGTCAAGAGACTGTGACTGTTTCCACTACACATCATTACCTTCTGGTAGAGTTAACCAGTCGTCCAGGAGCAACTTCATTCTTATGGACAGAAGGTAGAGACAGGGGGTACCGTGAGGTGAGGTGAGGAAAATAAACCCATGAATGAATGGAAGTCTACTAAGAAAAAGTATCTTGAATATCTCATAAGAAAAGCTATAAAAGTCCCTCGAAGCTTCTCAAGTCACCGAACTTTTGCCAGCTGATGCCATCAGCTAATATCGTTTTAATCTCTGCCTCCCTCCCATTCTTAAGCTAATTCGACTCCAGCAGCAGTCTTTTTACCCGGACTGTTCCAGGGCAGACCTGAGAAGAAGAGGATAAAGTCTGAAAGTAGCTGTCATTATAGGACTCAGGGAAGATAAAGCTGGAAGAAATTTCCGCTGAAACTTTAGGCCGTAAAATCTCCAGCTTAGAAAACATCCAAGGAAAGACACAGCTTTTGGGCATGAGCCCCTCAAGCGAGGCGTCGGGACTCAGCCCTCTGAGTGAGATTGGTGACACAACCCGTGAATAAGGATTAAGACAAGTCATCGTGCACAACTGGATGAGTCGTCGTACTCAGGAGGTTAAGTCGTCGCACACAGGGAGTTAAGTCGTCGCACACAGAGGGAGTTAAGTCGTCCGTGCCCAAGGGTTTGCTATGCTGAAGGTGTTTTCTAAGAGCGACTTAGAGACCTTACCATTACTTACTGAATTCTTCATTTATGAGAACGGAAGAGAAACCAAAGAGAGAGAGAAGCAGTGGCAGGAACCAGGCTGTTAATCAATGGTTCACCTGGCAATGTTAAGATAAATACCACAAGATTAACTGAAAGACTAAACCGATGAAGGAAATAGCATGCCTAACGCTTGAGATCAGTTACGATTAAGGATGTGATCTTAATTGTCTTAACTTCTGATTTCCAGCAAAGGACTGATTTTTTCAATTTACAAGTTTTGATATCATCAAGAGGAAAAAATTAGTCTGTTGAGAATACACTAAGCGCTAAACCATCCACGGTTCTGACCCGTAAACAACACACGCAGCCCTGGACCGTCCATTGCTATGATCGGTGCAAAACAGAAGAATCTGTTGGGTTTAGCCTAATCCATGTCATGCCTCTTATTGAGATCCAAATGAAAGTTTCATTGGGTAGGTTTTAGTTAACTAATATCCAGCCGTTTAAATACGGTCTTACTTAAGTAGATTTACAGAAAAGGGAGATAAAGGCCTTAGCAATGTGTCTCTTATCTTCACGGGTCATATGGTCGGGAATAATTTTTTTTCTTATCGTTTGGTGTGAGAATATCGACAATATACACTCTGTAAATAAATGCTCATGGAAAATGCAATAACTGTGAAAGGATTTGCGCGTGACCTCAACCCACACGTATGAAAGAGTCTTGTGTCGGCGCGTCAGGAGGGCGTCGTTCCTTATTATTCATACCACCTCGGGGCAAAAACTTGTCAAAGATTCATGGGGCAATGATTCTTCACGTATATGATATAGAAAAGCTTTTTTCCCAACGCCAGTGTGTCCGTGAAAGATAAATAAGTAATGGTCGGATGGCTGCCTTAAGAATTTGGCTTGGCGTACTACATCTTGGTTCCGTGGGAGGTCGTCTGGTGTCTCATACGGTGTGCAGTGGGTCCCATCACAGTGGATAATGGAATGCTACTCTTAACCACTGCTGTCGCCTCTTCATAGCCACTGTACTCCAACCAACCCAGCACCTGCTTCCCTGAGTGATTAATCTGATCCATATTACTCAGGACACCCTGAGAAAACACCTGATGTAGACATCAACCTAACCAGGTTGTAAAAGGGGAAAACATCTTAGCCACTGGATAACCACTTTCTATCTCCAGTGTGGAGCTAGAGCACGGACCACACATACGTACATACATGCTGGAAGAAGCAGTCCTCAAACAACGCAAAATCCTTTGCTGGAAAAAAGTGTAAAATGGTGTAAAACTTTCGTAACATTCATCATTCTTTTTTCTTCTTTTCCAAATCGTATAATATTACCTGCTTTCAAAGGATGACCCAAAGAAGATTGATAGAAACTTAAGAGGTCGAAGCGGAACCCGTGTGAACATATCAAGAGACCCAGCCAATGGTCTTCAGTGAGCTGATCGTTACAGAAGGCAGGACGGTCCTTGGAGGAGTTGGTAACTTAGCCAACTTTACGAATAAATTTTTTATGCCTCAGATGGCCCACATGTCCTTGTGGAGAACGGGTGACATTAATCGCCAGCTCTGTCTTATCGTTGGGAGGGATGGGTGACATCATTCGCTAGGTTTCTTCTATCGTTGACAGCTATTCAGGCACGAGTCAGCACATTCATTGTCTCCAAGTTTCGCCAACAAACACGCACAGCCATTCGTAAGCTCTTTCCACAAACGTAATCCGAGCTATGTAGGAAAAATTATGAAAACTCCCAAACCAAGAACAGTTAAGAAGAAAATGTAACTCTTTAAAGACAGGAGGTTAGTGGTATAGACGATTGAGAAAGCATTAGGACACACATGAAGTGGTACTATAGACTGTCAGTCGACCTGTGTTGTGTGTGGCAAACCTAATGATGACAGGGAGGCAGGAATATAGCCAAGTACTTTCAAGCCATCACTGGATAAGAATTAAATCAGTTCAAAGTAGGCTTTCGCTCACAACATGTTCGAGTCGATCTGCTTCTTTATAAAGGTGTGTTTGTTATGGAATATAGTTTTACACTATGTTTTTAAGACTTATATATTGACACTGTTAGAAAATCATTTCTGAGTATCATTTCGATAAGTTTTGGCGCGACGTTTTGATCGTTTATGTTCTCTACTGAATTGTGTCTTCAGTAATCTGGGGACTGGGAACCCAAATGCCCTTTGCTTCCGTCTTGTGTCCAGGAAGCCTTGTACACTATATCTGTTTTCATTACATGCCCCAGAGGTCTACTGTCCGCTGCACTCTCTCTTCCACTACTCACCATCATGTTTTCATTTCCTCCTTCCTTCCCCAGCGCCGGAGAGCACCTCACACGCCTGCATCTTCCCCTCCGACCTCACTGGAGTTATGGGTCGGTCGTCCTGACGAAGCCCACTGTAGTCACAGTGCAGGACGCTACTGACGACGCCCACCTCGATGACTTGCCTCGTGTTCGTCCGGCTGTAATCGGATCTCACAGCTAATCAAAGCTTCGATATATGAACAACTTCTTCAGCGAAGTTACATCCTCCCGTTGGGGAGAGGTTGTGTGATACCCACAGGACGGATAGCGTCCAGCTCACAGCTGATCCCAGCAGCCATCATCACACTGCAGGGTCTGTCTTGCACGTGAAATAGAATATTTCTTGCTCCCGATCTTCCTCCAACATATCTCAAGTCAACTTGGTTGCTGCCCTTTTTGTACGCTTATTCGATCTAGTGATTCAGGGACACTGCAGTTAGTTCCGTGATATGTGAGGGAGAAAACACACGAAGAGGATGAAAAGAGATATTGTGATATATAAGAAGCAGGACAGGAGGACGGGCTCAAGCGTAGACGGATGTTGTTGTATCAGAATGATAGGAGAGAAAGCCTCTCTCGAAAGTCCTGCCAATGGATAGTTTGAGAAAAAGTTATAAATTCTATCTGTTCATCATCGCCTCTCTTCGTGAAACAACACCGATGAGATCTGAGCCGTGAAATATGTAGATGTGAGGACTTTTGATTTGGGTCTTGATATAAGGACCACTGGCGAAGTCTAACAGTGACGAAGACCCGATGAAAAGTGAACGAGTTGGTGTGTAAGCTGAGTTTCAGATATGGCTGAGCAAAAGGACGTTTCTCGATTGTGATCCAGACTAGACGTGACTTAGTACTATCCAGCAGTATGCGGCGGGTGCCATCAACTGTGTCGACCGCACCAGTAGATGTTATCCACACAGTGTCAGAGAGGACTTATGCAGTCAGCTCCGCCCTCTTGTTTAATCATTATGTGTCTTATCACACACAGAGGTGGATCGGAGGCACCATCATCTGTCGTGTGAATATTGCCGTGGCTGGATGATTGTCGGCTTTGATCATTTGGTGATAGAGCAGGACATCGTTTCTTACTTAACTGCCGAAAGGAGGGTACGTAAGCATCCGGTACTATGGGAAAGGGAGAACAGCAGAGATGGTGACATTGACATTAAGTATTAAATATGGATATTGAATGATATTTGTGGCATAACTGAGCCAACTGGTTTTACGTTATATCTGGACCCCTCAGTAGAGAGCGCAAGGTAATACATAAGAAGAGATAACAGGAGACCTGATGTTCCATGAAGACGTTGTTTGCTAGAAATTAGTCCTGAAATAGAAGTAGAAACCAGGTAGCAAAGAAGGCGGCGCCTCCTCACCCACCTCTCCCTCCGGCTCAACTACCAGAAAAAAAAAAGATGTATGAAAAATGGCAGGGAGAAGAGAGGGTAAATATACTACATTGGAAATTATATAGGAAATTGTAGACGGGAGGAAGAAGGTTTTCTTCCACTTTGACGACTGCGGCACAGGGGGCAGGATTCTGACCAAGAAAGACGGGCTTATAATATGGAAAAAAAAATATGAGATGAAATTTAAAGATTAAGGACGAATGATAAGCAGAACTTTTTACTGGTAACAGATATTAATGACGTATTTGTCTAGCTGTCACCTGAAAGAATTAATGATCTTTACATTAATAACATTTAGAGGAAATTTATTTCAAAGTTTCATCACTTTACGAATGAAATACTTCTGCCCACATTGCTTTTACGTCTTCCTCTTATCTCCGGACTGTTATTTCTGGACATCGAACTTCTGTCGAAAGTGAAGGGAGAGATTCTCGTATGTCATGTCGTCGAAACTGATTCGTCGGGGTCTGCGTCTGTGTTGCCCGCAGAGCACCTAACTCTGGGACGTGTAACACGAGCCACTGCTAATGAGGAACAGCTATACTAATGCCAATTAACATCATCTTTTTCCGGTAACTTTTGTCTCCCTCGTCCTTTCCTACCCTCTCCCACCCCTTTCCCACCGTGGCTTCTATGCCTCTGGTGCCTTTTCATTCTCTCCTCTCCTCTTCCTTCCTTCCTTCCTTCCTTTCCCAGCTTGGCCCTTTAGTTCCTTCCCGCTTCCCTCACCTCCCCAGTCACCACACTTTCGATTTTACTCATATGCTTTCATTCCTCCACCTCAGCTGATGCATATCTTATTCTCTCATCTCCCCATCCCACCCTATTGCCTCACCCTGTGCTGCCACTCCATCTCTTCCTTAGACACCCCACCTCCTGTCTTTCGCTTGCTTCCTCTCTCCTCACCACACGCAGCCACCAAGGCACTTCCTTACTGCCCCTAACTCTCCGCGTCATCCACCCCTCACCACCACACAAGAAGCTCATCCTGGCTTAATAAGACTGAGGGTAATTAGCTCGGCTACCATGTTATCAACCCCATGGGATCTGCTTCGGCCTTACATGACAACTTTGTTCACTTCTATACACACAATGGCTCGGCAGGTGTTTCCCAGACTCGTTAATTAGCCGAGCGATCTCCGATGATAAGGTCCTGTTGACTCACAGGATCTATAGATGGGATAAAATAAAAGACTCTAAACTAATGAAGCAGATTAGATTCGGGGTGAACGCTAGTCTCTTCCTGTTTCTTCTTCCACTTCTCCGACCCGAAGTTTAATCAAATACCAGCAATTTGAGTTTTAAGAGAGTTGGGAAGTATATACATCACGTCACTGAGAATCTTCGACCAAAAAGGCCCAAGTCTCCTTCTTATATAAGGGACGGATCCTCCCTCGACGTGAGTGATCACAATGTCTCCGAAGTCCGCAGCTCCCTGAGAGAAGGAGACCTTGCTCTCGAGAGCCACTCCCACTGGTTCTTCTCCTGCCACGCCCTCTGATTCTCGACCGTTCCTGCCGGAGGACAATGGGGAGGGGGGGAGCTATTCCCAGGTCGCATGAGGACCTTCCTGATGGGCAGAAGGGGCAGCCACTTGCTGAAGTTTGTTTTCATATTTTGAGAGCACAGGATATCTTTATATAGCCCAAGAGGGAACTTATTGTTCTTCTCATCAAAGGAACACGCATTCTGTATGCTAAACATATATATATATATATATATATATATATATATATATATATATATATATATATATATATATATATATATTTTTT
>JAYMFT010255505.1:0-10842 GCA_038088735.1 Panulirus argus
ACTGTGGACCGGCAGCCGCGACCAGAACTCGAACCTGTGCTGGTTTAATTCCAGGCGTGTTGGTGACGAACGCCCACTGCTACACCACGGAGGCCCCTGTATGTGTGTGTGTGTGTGTGTGTGTGTGTTATAGGAATCACCATACGGTGTGTTAAGTGTACAATTTTTAAAAATCACAGATTTTCTTACACTTCACAATGCGTAGCCTACCGAGGAGAGAACACCGTCTTGATCAGACACACATCTTTCTGAAGTCATGCGGAAGGACCGGTAGTTCATACTTTTCCCGCCTGAGAGCCAAACCCCAATTGACGACTCAGATTTTTTTTTTTTTTTCCCGCTGTCGACGCGTCTTAGGATTAGCTTTAGCTCAGTAACAGTAATCAGGGCTGTGATCCCCATGGTGAGAAGACTTTACTTCTTTCCTTACTCCAGCGTTTGTCATTATTGCTTTTGTTACTGGAATAAAAGGAGGATGACCAGTGTTGTGGAGACGGAGTAAGACAGCTGATGACTAGGTATCTGATGATAGTCTCCACGTAGGATTTAGAGGCTTCCTGGTACTGGGAGATGGCCGCTTGGTAACTGAAGATGGCCACAGTGTCCCGCCTGGTAACTGGAGATGGCCACGGTGTCCTATCTGGTGACTGAAGATGGCCATAGTGTCCTGCCTGGTAACTGGAGATGGCCATAGTGTCCTGCCTGGTAACTAGATATGGCCACAGTGGCCTACCCAGCACTAGGTGATGGCCACCATGCCCTGCCCGGTAGCTGGCTATGGCCGGTACTGGGAGATGGCCATCGTGTCCTACCCGGTACTGGGAGATTATTATGAACCATTGTACTAGTGTACGACAGCAGGAACTCCCTCTCCAACACCACACTTATAACCTACTCTCAAGGTGTCGCGTCAGACCCGAGCAATTACCTTTCTTCTGAACAACAGGATGGAAACGTGAGGCTCTCTCGGTGTGGTTCATAGGATGGCATTTTTTGGGGGGGTTCCCTCACTGCTGTTGTGTACCTGTGTAAGGTCTTTAGAGGTATGGTGAGGCTCGATTTATTGGTTCTTATTAAAATGTCATTACGTAATGTACGAACTGTTGAGAGATTGACTGTTTTATAGTTACACGTGTAAATACCGTAATAATATTAAGACAGAAGAATGTCACTGTAAAGCCTTCAGGTGTTCTTTTCGACCTAAGGTGCTTGCATAGGCTGGGGTGTGCTTCCCTGTGTGACTCGTGTGTAAGTCAGGCTAGCTAGGGTGGTGTGTTGGCTCTCCGAAAACTGTCGTAGGGTGAACTGCTGTCCATCAGAAAGAAAGCTTGCGAAAGATATTTTGTAACGTAACATTACGTGTCTTTTGCGTGTGTTTTGTCGAATGATTTAGACATTTCTCTGTCTCGTTCGATGAGGGATCCAGGGTACCTTTTACCGTCCTCGTCATAGACCATCACATCTGTTCTTTAGCTATCCCAGTGGATTGTTAACACCACTCCAGAATCTCCCCCAAAGACTAGATGTTTACAGGGAGTGTGTGATGCAAGTGACTGACCACTCCAAGAGCGGACCTACTGTAGTACCACCACCCGTCAGTCCGCCCTGCTCTACTTACCTCGGGGAAAAACTGGATCACCTCTTGTGTTATGGTTTTGTCTCTCACACTGACTCACACTCTTTCAAGGTCTTCATATAATAATTGCTTTTAAATGCAATTTACGTCATCTACGATATCATTATCCCAATTCTGATGGCGGTACATATTTCGAAAATCACATGACAGCAATTCATTTTCCGTAATCTATTTTTTTTTTTAATGAAAAATTTCATAATTTCCTTGTATGATAACGCGTGTGTGATATTGTATAATTATGTTTTTATTATGTTCTCATTTTCTCTTGGTCGTGGTACGTGGACTGCTGCTGCAAAACTCTTCCCCTGACATTTCAGCTGGTGGCCACCTCGACACCTTTCCCTTGATGTAGACACCGTTGGGCGAACCCTCGATTCATTCGCAGGAGAATTCTGCACGTTAGCTTGGCTCTCGCACGAATGAAATAGTAAAGAGTTGCAGAAAAGAAAGGTTGTACAAAGATATAACGCAAGATGCGTTATAGTTAAGAGGGAAAGAATATAAAATTGAATATTAATATGAATGTGGGAAAAAGTAATTCTCGAATAATGTGTAGCACAGGATGAAGGTAGCCAGAAACCCATGAGTGAGTAAGGAAGGCGAGCCTTAAGCTTCTCCCATAATGAAAGATTATTAGACATACTATGGCCGCTACCTCGCTGACGTGGGAAACGGTGAACACTTGTTAAAGGGAGAAAACTGAATATATGGTATGCTAGTGGTAGGGTTCGGGGTTGTGAGGGGCGAAGGCATCGAAGGGAAATTAGTTGCTGTTTGCAGATGACACGGCTGTGGTGGCTGATCCCAGAGAGAATTTACCTACATAAGCTGGTGACAGAGTTTGGGAGAACGTGTGAAAACAGAAAGATTGGAAGTATTTGTGAACAAGAGTAAGGTAATGAGGTCCACAGGCGGTTGAGAAAGGGCAGTTTGAAGGTTGGTTGGAATTAGGAGAGCCTGGAGGAAGTGGAGTCCTTTAAGTACCTGGGAGTGGACGTGGCAGCTAAGGGAACCATAAGGACTGGAGCAAGCCATAGGGTGGAGGAAGGGGTTACAAGGCCTCGTATGCATTAAGGGATATGTGTAGGAAGAGTTCAGTATCTTTTAGTACAAAGGGATGACGGTGTAAGTGAGAGGTGTGGTAATTAGCTCAGCCTGATTGAAAGAACTGCACTAAGTGAGCTGAAATGGTTCGAGCATACGGAGAGCATTCTCAAGAGGAGGGAGCAAGAGGACGAAGGAGACCGATAAGGAGATGGAAAGGAAGATTGGAGTGAAGGAGACGTTAGGATACAAAGACTTGTGCATTCAAGAGGGAGAGAGGCGTGCATAGGATGGACTGGACCACCACACCCGTCACTCTACCCTGTCACCATCGCCATCATCCTAGACCATAACGCACGTCACCATCACCATCGCAATCATCCTGGTCGTCCACACCGTCACCATTACCACCACCACCATCTTGGTCTACCACACTCGTCGTCACCACCAGTTGCCACCAATACCACCACCATCAACATGAACTATAGCTTTTCTTTTTGTGTGTATTTAAGAGAGGCGAAAGGCAGGAGCTGGACAGGGGAAGATGTAGTGGAAGAAACAGAAGACATTGTACAGTTATATGATGTAGGTCTACTCGAAGTGTGTGGCTGGCTTGCCGCATGCATATTTTTGGTACCATGTTTGTTTCCATTGGCATACTGTGTGTGTGTGTGTGTTTGTGTTTGTAATGATGAGGTTTGTTGCTTTTGAAAGTAAATTGCTTAAACTGCGCTAAGAGATGTTTATTGTGTACATCGACGGAGCCTCTGTCAGGACTTTGAGGCTCCGTGGGAACAAGTTTCATCCATAATGGTGTTGCTGGAGAGATCTTGCATCTGTTCATAGCTTGTTTCCTCCTTGTTTTCTGATTTCTGCCAAATCGTTTGCGCTGATTCTCTTACGCACGTTCTTACGATACAAAAAAATGATCTTACCACATTTTGTGTGGAACAATGTGACACCGCGGACGATGAATTTTGAGAAATGTCCTCTGGGCTGGCCTCACGTTGGTAGCCCGGCATTCATGATATTGTAGTATATCCATTGCTAGCGACATATCCTGTCATTTGCGATAATTAGTGTTATATGAATTTCATTTTTCGGTGGATATAAAGTCGGGCTGCTGTAATTATTTGGAAATTTGTCTCACATTTACGCTTACTAACCCTACCGAGACAAGACGAATCGTATTGATCGTTCCGAAATTCATCGAACCCATCCGGTTAGATATCTTTTTTTACCATGGTGTACAAATCGTTTTTGCATTAAGTCGTTGATGTTGGTCTTCGGTATTTACGATCTAGAGGCATTTTTCATGCATATTATAGACCCTTACCGTATCTTTGGCCTCTTGCAATGACACACGAACGCTGGAATATTTCATGCATTTGGCATAGACGGAGACGCATCGCTCACTGCTCTTTGTAGTGAAGATAATATTTTTCAGTTAACCTTATTGGTCACAGTGAATTCTCCCGTTGATATACGGAATGAGTTGCATTGTTCGTTCTCGAACGCCGTGTTACCGATAATGAGAAAAAGAAAAAGGAAAATTATCTTGAACGCGCATGACAGAGATTTTTCCCGAAGCGAAAGTGGATTATGGCTATTGAATTGAACGGACGGAGTGGCGCCGGCGGGACAAGCAGTGTGGCGGAGTTGTGTAACGGAGACTCATCCCTGCTGGCACCGCTGCTGACGCCCCCACGTCCGGGTCCCTGCAGTCAGGCGTCTCCCTCTCCCCCGCCTTCTCCTGACGGTGCAGCACCCACCATCATGCACCGCTACCAGGATGCGCTAATATCCATCTCATCCCTCCTGACGCCGTACGTCCCACACAACGCCCAGCAGGACACACTCCCATACCCTGCCCGTGTTCTGGTTCTCCTCCTGACGGTGCTACACCCACCACCCACACCACGAACACCCAGCAGGATACACCCATACCCAACATGTGTTCTGGTACTCCTCCTGACGGTACTACACCCACCACCCATACCACGAACACCCAGCAGGATACACCCATACGCAGCATGTGTTCTGGTTCTCCTCCTGACGATGCAACACCCACCACCCACACCACGAACACCCAGCAGGATACACCCATACCCAGCATGTGTTCTGGTTCTCCTGACGATGCAACGCCCACCACCCACACCACGAACACTCCCACTCCCCTCTCCTCAGCAGGAGACTCCCTTATCTCCCGTGCCCCTCCCTTGGGAGACCCGCTACCCACTAGTCCCCTTCATCATGCGCCACCAGCAGGATGTTTACATGTCAGAGAGCGCGCGCGCACTGAATTGGTTATCCAGCGTCGGCTCTCTCCACGTATACCCAGTACTCCAACACACGGTATTCCTGGCGTTACCAGCAGCAGTGGTCGTGGTTTACCTCGCCTCATTTGTCGCAGTGTTACTGACCTCGCCTACCGTGGTGTTACTAAACCTCATTTATCGCAGTGTTACAAGCATCGTTTATTGTAGTGTTATTTGCTTGATTTGCCAGCGTTATTAGCCTCAGTTGTTATGTAACGGGCCTCATTAGTGGCGTTACTACCCCTGATCGTTGTAGCAACATTATTTATCACGACGTTACTAGTTTACTAGTCTCATTTATCGCGGCGTTCTCGGCCTGCATTGTCTAATGTATCGCTACTGGCCTCGTTTATTGTGGCGTTTTTAGCTTTCTTAGCTTTGTCTGTCGCGGCGATTTTAGCGTTATTCGCTTCATTTATCGTGGCGTTAGTAGCCTCGTTAGCCATGACGTTACATGCCCCATTTGTCATGACGTTAAAAGCCTGGTTAGTTTTGGCGTTATTGGCCTTTGTTTGATTTAGCAGTTAGTAGCCAAATTTGTTGTAGGGTTAGTAGTAGCCTTTATCGCAAAGAAATGATAAGAAGTATATGAACAGGTTTAGTACTTTTGTCGTGAACAGGTGAACAGTTCTCTCTGTTTATGTTAGCTGAGACGGCACGGGCAACTGAGGCCTTAATCAAGACCATCTCATTAACGTAATATATATAACCTAGCCTGAGCCAGGTACCCATTTTATCGACCAACCCTTAAGGGTGGATGAACAGCTGGGATGACTGTGGACCGACTTCCCGGAACCAGGATTCGAACTTATGCGCTCGACCCTGGGCGGCCTTAGGCGTCACGGTCAGGGACGCTCACCGCTACACCACGGAGGTCCATAAAGTTGTATTGGGTTCATGTGCAGACCCTCTGAATGGCCTACGTTTTGGTGGGTCTACGGACCCTCGTCTTCGCTGCGGTGGTCAGGTCCATCAGCGTCCTCGAGGCACATCACTGGGTCTGTGTCTCAGGCTATAGATGCCCACACTCGGGAGCACAGCTATCAAGTCTTGACAACCGGACGTAGAGCTACAGAGATTACACACTTGTGGAAACAAATGTATAACTATGAGTGTTACAAACCTGCATTTGAAATATTTAAGCCCGATACAGAGCTCATACATCATATATATATAACGAAGACGGTTACATAATAACGGCAGATGTAATATTACAGATATTTCGTACTTATATATCACACATATAACTGTTACTGTTACATTTCGGCAACTGTAACGCTCCAGACGAATACAGTTCTCTACATAACTGACGTCTGTGATAGCCATTGTCTCGAAGCTACAGAACTTACAAACAGCAGTTGCTTATTGGCTACCACAAAACTGACAGTGGGAACAAATGGCTGCTGACGTTTGCAGTGCAGGCTGAATACTGGAAGCCCAGTCGGTTGAACGCTGGCTGCCGCAACAGTTGCAAATTGGTAGCTGCAACATGAGTTGCATCCTGACGGTTGCACCGGTTGAATATTGACATGTACAACAATTGCATACTGGTAGCTACAAGAGTTACATGCAGGTAGCTACGGTATTTGCATACTGGTAGCTACGTGGCCGAATTTAGCAAGTTAGTTACCATGCCGATCCAGCGCTGTGAGCCGACCGTGTTAGGCCCAGTGCGTTCCAGCCTGACCCCACCGGGTGAGCGCCCCGTGGAACAGTTGTTATCAGAGGTGTGTGTTTCGTGGTCGGTCACGCTGACCTCTGGTGCTACACGGTGAAGGCCTTTGGTTGCTCGTATGTATCACGCTTTTTTTTTTTTTTTTTTTGATATCATAGGCAGAAGTTTTCTGGGGCTGTGTTGGAAACGACTTTTCGTTCCCGAAATTTCCAGTAAGAGGCGTGACGGGACTCCGCCAGCTTGTGGATACGCCTGGATTGAGAGGTCACCTTCGGCGAGGTTGTATTATCGAAGTACAATTTCGAGGTACTTCTCACCCCGAAGGACTCCGTCCTCTCCATGCTGCTGATTGTAGCGCAGCCTTCAAGTTGCAGAAAACGCTACAGAATAAGTCCTAGGTTTAAGCAAAGTACATTGGCCTGACCCTCTGAAATCCGAAGGTCCGATATGCACCAAAAGAGTGAACACCTTAAACGTCTGGGGCCAAAGACTTCAACAGCTTGCCATTTACCACCAGAAACAGCATGGAATGCCCGGAAAGAAGTTCAGGAGTGCACTGGACAGGTACCTACAAAGTGTAACAGACTAGTCAGGCTGTGGGGCTATGTGGGCTTGAGGGCTGCGGCTTCCAACAGCTTAGTCGACCAACGACCCGGTCCAGTAGCCTGGGTGGTGAGGATGAAGACCTCTGAAGACTCCATGAAGTATCCAGGGGGTAACAGTCCTCTTGATGAAGTGTCCGTTGGTAGACTAGTGACACAGTAATTGCTACCAACAATTAGGCCTACATGTTGGTGACTACACTAATTACATATTGGCAGTCACACAATTTGCATACTAGCATGTACTTAAGTTTCATATTGACAGATGCAATAGCTGCATGCTGACAGGTACTGCATTTGCATACTGGCAGCTACAACGTAAAGCTCTAGTTGTACGCCCAAGAAGCCGATGGAAGTTGTAGTTACACAACGTTCTCTATCCCGTCTGTGGCCGGTACTGATGCCACGTCCAATATTTATCGATCATAATTCGGCCTCACCGACACAGAGTGCAGTACAGACCCTCGTCTCTTTGCCTCTTCGAACCCATCCCCTCTCTTGGCCTTCGCCCGGACCTCCTGCAAGCACTGGCGAGGACTCCTGTGAACCACCCTCGGCCACTGGCGTTCGCTGCCTCCCGACATTCCTGGCCTGCAGACATTTGGACTCTCCGCCAGCACTGCCACGGCCGCGGCGTGCCGTCCCAGCCGCACACGTTGTTACAAGGACCGCATTTGTCCCACCCACCGTCGCTGTATTTAAGGAGCGAGACTGTGACAACGCACTGCATTCTTGTCTCGGAAAGTGTACTGCGTACATTATCATGCATTATTCGACTGTTAAGCGATGTTACTTTCAGATATATACATTTTCCTCCTGTGGCAGCAGATGTGATAAGGCCATTATCATAATCATGAGTCTCATTGATTTTATTAGTGTTTAAATTATACCTGTAATATTAATATTAATGTTATTAATGATATAGTTAGTATTGCAGTTACCACTATTACGTATCACTTGTACGTAGATGTACACATGTACACACGTAAGGCGTCAGCCTCCGTTTTGTGGGCCAGTTCCCTATGACCTCATGTAGACCAGACTGATGTTCAGTGTGACACCCTGAAGACCCAGTGAAGTGTGGCACCTCCTGACTAGCGGTGTGTGTGTGTGTGTGTGTGTGTGTGTGTGTGTCCTATCTGTGATTACTGTCTCTGTATTACGGGAAGAGAACTTTACCCTCATGTGTCTCCTCCTATTTGTAATTACCTATGTGAACTATACGGGAAGGGAGTTCTACGCTCGTGGGGTCCCATATCTTGAACTGTCTCTACTTCCATACAACTTTTGAAACTTCCGCGTTCAGCATCTCATGACTTAGTTCATTTCAATCATCCGTCACTTTTATACTTTATAAAGAACTTCTTTTGCTTTTTCTTTCGGTGTGTCTTGTCTGATTTCATTATATGGCTTTTGTTGTTCTGCTACTCCTGCATCTTTCACTGTCTACGTCATCAAGCTGGTGTGAAAATAAAGTTGTGATCAAGTCATCCTTCTCTCTCCTCTCTCCCATGTTGGGCGAATTTAAGGCCTCTCGCCTTTCCCTGTACCTCAGTTCTTTTAATTCTCGTGCCATCTTTGTTACCCTCCTCTGGACCTTCTCTATTTTTTTTCTTTTGTGGAACTTTATGTTCGGTGGCCAAACTTGAGAAGCATAGTCTAGTTTTAGCCTAATGTTTGATTTGGAAAAGCTTGCTGATTTTTTTTTTTTCCTGACACGTATTTGAATGATATTCTAATATTTGCCAGCCGAGGACTTGTCTCCTTTACCATTCGCCTTATGTGGGACATTGACGACAGGTTAAGGACAATGTCATCTCCCAAGTTCCTTAAACACAGCTTCCTTCTGCTTATTTCCGTCTAGGTGATATACATTTAGAAGCCTTCTTCCATTTGCGTTTACTCGTGTTGAATTTTACCAACCATGTACCATACTAACTTCGGAGTTTGTTTCGGTCCCCTTGTAGGTTGATGCAGTCCTCCTCGCTTTTCACTTCCCTCAGGACATTGGCATCATCATCCGCAAGCATATTTAGGCGGAAGTTTACTCCTTCTGGCAAAATCATTCACACACAGATGAGCGCGTCGTGTCCCAGAACAGAACCCTGCGGTACGCTACTGATGACCTCAACCCGTTTCGAGAAGACGCCTCAGACCTGCGTCCTTTGTTCCCTTACACGAAGAAAATCTTCTATTCATCGAGGAGTCTCTCCCTTTAGTCCAGGCTGAAGGGAGAGACTCTTCGATGATCCAGCGTCTTTGCCAGCCTTTTAGCTCTGTGTGCGTGTATGTATGTATGAGAGAGAGAGAGAGAGAGAGAGAGAGAGAGAGAGAGAGAGAGAGAGAGAGAGACACCACACACGCACAAAAGGCCATCCTGAGGCCGGTCGTATTGGTACATCTTCCTGAAGGCTTCACAGCAGCAGAGGTTCGCCAATAATGCATGGTACACTATCACAGATAATGATTATGCACTGGTTACTTGCCTGGGGCGTGCAACGCGTACCTTACTCGCTGGTACGTTGTATAGACTTGGGTGGTCCCGCAAGTCAGGGCCAAGATAAGTCTTTGTTTTCATGTGGTATATTAATTACCGGGCTTATGTGGTCGCTTCAAGCTTACCTCATTTTACGTGGAGCTTATAGTCGATTACGGAGGTTCGATTTCGGAACCAAAGGAGCACTGTTGCTCCTTTGATCAGTCAGACTATTTGAGGACGTAACCCGCGGGACTACATACACATACCATTCAAGCGAATCAGATACACTGTAAGTATTTTTCTATCGCGTTTTCTAAGTGTTTTACCGCTATGGTCCAAAAGGCTTCAGATGATTGCAGGAGGAGTATCGTCGAACGATTTCGGGTCCCAGATACCGATACTGTTTTCTAGGTTGACTATGGAAACCTTTGTTCTTTGTGTTATTTTCCAGTTTTTCTGACCGCAGGAGATGAAGGCAAACGGCACTTTCTGGCGAGGATATCCGTATATGGGGCTCCTTGGAGTCGCTCGATGGATAACTTTCATTCCCACGATGACACACGGGTATTTCCTCCCTGATCAGTGCCTGGTATCACTGTACACGCCCGGACATCAGAGTCAAAGACTCTCAACATTTTTTCCTTTTCCACTGCGTCTGCTATTGTTAGTCACCTTAATGATTGTTCTTTTTCCCCCTAGATGGTGCTGGTGGCCTGGCAGACCGCTCGCTCGCCACTTGCAGACAGCGCGGCCTTGAGGCTGCGTCTCTTTCTCTGACACCTCAGGTCACGGCACCGGGCCAGTATGAGATGGAAGGCCATCTGCCGGATGAAGAGATAGTTATGTTGCCATGAGATGTATATATATTCTCTTACGTTCCTCACAGTCGGGACAGTTATGTTGCCATGAGATGTATATATATATTCTCTTACGTTCCTCTCAGTTGGTCCCGACTGTTGTGTCGTGTAAAGTTAGGTTTATCTGGACACAAATTAGAACATTATGTCTTATAATGTGAAAAAATAGAGCCGTTTAGGGATAGATCTAAACAAACCCTGCAAGAAATGTCACAACACCTTATTGTTAAT
>JAYMFT010255516.1:0-10842 GCA_038088735.1 Panulirus argus
ATATGTACTGTGCATATGTGTGCATGTATGTATATATGTGTGTATGTGGGGGGATGGGTCTTTCTTTGTCTGTTTCCATACATTTTTGCCTTTTCCCGCATTAGTAAGGTAGCGTTAAGAACAGAGGACTGAGCCTTAGACGGTAAATCCTCACATGGCCCCCTTCTTTGTTCCTTCTTTTGGAAAAGTAAAAACAGGAGGGGAGGATTTCCATCACACTTCAGTAGGCATTCATATGATTTTATTTAACATGTAAATTATCAGTGCATGTGGCATGACATTTTGTGGAGACAATCCACCTCATTAGGTGCTAAATCTTTATAAAGTTGTTTAAATCTCAACATCACATCATGACCACTGTCTACCTTGTACCTTCATAGACAACACGCTGGCCTGGCTCACCATGACTGTTGAAAGGGAAAGTGATTAAAGGGGTTCTAGTGGAGGTGGTTGACCTGGATAGGTAGGTGTGTCCAGGCCCACTTCTCTTATATTTTCATTTTTTGTAAATTCTCTCATATGATTTGGTTAATAATAGGATGGGCTTTAAAGTTGCCTGGGGACAAATTAAAGTTTTTAGTATTAGCAATCAAGATAGATTCAGTGACGTTATGGGTGGCATGATTGCTAGAGGGTATAGAATTATTGGGTTATTAAGGTCTACCGGGTGATCATTTTCATGACTGTTTAGCGATCGCATTTTTGTGATCACCCTAGCATACTGTTTGCTTGTGCCAGTAGCATCTCTCTTTTACAATTTTCCAGGTCTGGCCAGTGTATATGTCTTTACATGCCATACATTTGACAACATACACACTCCCTATTATTGAATGATATGGCCTACTTTTTATTAAGGTCTTACTGATAGTGTTGTTGTACTGGAAGGCAACATTACAAGCACTGTTCTTTAGTACACTTCAAGATTAGCAAAGTTGGGAGAATAGGGAAGAACTAAACATTTAGACTTGTCCTCATTTATTACATTTTTGTTACTAGGTGCATAAGATGTCTTCCTAGCTTTCCGTTAAGCTTTATTCACAAACCAGTTTGGAGTAACATAACTGCCTAAAGATACATCTTAAATGACTACATTCATCTACCAAATAAGACATATCTTTAGGCATTATCATGCATTACAAAATAAGTTCATTCATTATATATATAATGTTAGGAAGAATTATGAAAAGCTATTAAAGTTCCATGCTGAGTTTGCAAAGAAGACTATGAAAAATAGAAAGAAGGTATGCAAGCCTAGGAAAAGAAAACTACAAAAAATGGAAAGAAGCTACGCAAGCTTAGGATACCCATCTAGATCAGTGTTTTAAGCTGAAGCAGTCTAAGAGTGTGTTTATTGCACAACCTTTGTTGTGTCCTAGATCATAAAATGTTATGAAGTTCTGAAGTTTATTTTGTGAAAGAAGAAATGTAAGTACTGGAATGTAGAATAGAAGCACTAAAAGTTCTTTCAGTTTATATATATAAATGCAGTTAAATTACCATATTACAAAAAATTTTTGACGAACAACATGACCACATAAAGTTTCTTTGATGGGAGGAGTGATATACCATATTCTGATACAGTATTTAGTTCATCTGAAGCTCACAAATGAAATCCAACATGCTCGATTGGTGACTGGTGGATGCAACACATTTATCTCGACAAACATTTCATACTGCATAATAGAAAAAGAATTGTGATATACTTATGGATATCTTAAACTTTTTTTGCATAATTGATATTTGGCAACAATATTTTATTTGTGGGACTCAAAGATATGACCAACATGACTTGAGTTTTTATATCTACCAGTACCTCCATGCTCTTGTGTCCATGTTGACAGAAAAGAGTGAGTTCATGACTGTATAAGAAATATGTATGAATACATGTCATTCATGCCGAGCAAATGAATGATATGATTGAATAATGAGGGAATGAATTCTTATATAGATGAATGAGTGTACATGAACATGTGTTTTAGTTAATTGAACACATAATTAATGTTGATTTGAGAAACAGTAGCATGAGTCATTGGATATTGGAGACTTTGTTTGTTGTCACAGCAGTCAGTCACATGACCGTTGGTCACCACTAGATGCCATAAAGCTGATCACATGTCCGTTGGTCATTCAGTCTCTCACTTTTTGTACACTTGACTCCCACTAACATTAAGCTTGCTAAACAGTTGTTTAAGTTGTTAATATACAAGATGAGAGTGAGAGAGAAATAAGATATTTATTGTATGGTGTTGAAAGGTCTTGTGGCAGCACAACAGGAAGGCTGGGATTGTCTTGAGTCTACTCACTGCCATATCCCTCGGGTAGTATGATCATCATTTTCTTCCGGTGAGGACCTGAAAATTCTTAAATTATCTGGCAGTATGGAACATAGCCCCTGCATACTGTGTAACAATAGATTTTGTGAACACAAATTTGATTTTCCCACCGTAATCTAGGAATACATTTCCCATTAATCAAGGGACCACGTTACACTCTTGTTTAATGCTGTTCTACATTTTTCATGTCTGTAGCTAATTTTTTTATTCAGGATGATAATGAAAACCATATGATATTGGATAAACTGATTATCCAACATGATGAGATCCTAAAATTGCTAGATTAACAAGAGTTAAGTGTATATATATTTATATAGCAGCATGTTATTCAATATATACACCTGGCTGTAATGCTGCTAGTTGTATATTTCGTCCTCCATTATAGCATGATATATATACCTAATTATGCAGTCAGTTATAATTCCCATAACATGTGTTCCATTATTTATTTACATCTGTACATATGAACTATATAAATATATATACATTATCTGTGCATTTTCTTTGTTGCCTGGGCAGCACAAAAGTGATGGACTATCCTCCATGACATTTTAATGGTTATTAGCCAACCAAGTTGGGAAAATGTGGGCAAAGAATGTGAAAACATTGTTTTAGTTGCCACTCAGCACTTACTAACCCACTACTATGCTGACTACTACTACTACTACTACTACTACTACTATTACTACTACTACTACTACTACTTTTTTATGCAAAGTTATGATACACAATATTCCTTCTCACCACCAATTATGACTAAAGTCAGCAGCCGTCAAAAATAGTTTGTTCATCCTGCATGGTTCACTGACCCTTTGTCAACCAGGATAAGGCATTAGGGTCTTGTAATGTGCTGCCCCATGTGGTGACAGGCTGAAACTTTACAAATTTACAGAGACAGTCAGGTGATGGCTGCCATTCATTTATTCCATTTTTTCCCTTTTTGTGTTCACTGTTATTAGGTAATTTATGGACATTATATTAAGATGTGTTATTCAAGCATGTTTGATGCATTATAATGCATAAATAGCAATAACGCAGTGTTTTTGATGAATGATTATAAGTTTTTCACACTGAGCTACTTGGCATCCCTTTAGTCCTTGCAACATTAAAAAAAAAAAAGAAAAAAAATTTTTTTGTTTGTACTGGCCATCACAGTCTGTTTGTCAATATGAGTGTGATGTGCATTATAATGTATTGGTGACAGTAAGATTTTCTTGAATAGTGCTCATAAGTTATCAATACTTTGCTGCCTAGCATCCCTCTAAGTGCAGCTATTTAAGTTTTTCATGCTCTTTACAATTTCTTGTTATTATGAGTGTAAGGTGTGCAAAATTTGTTCTACTGGAAGTCGGTTATCATCCATAAATACATATTGATTTTTCTTATTTTCCAGCACCTCCTTGCTCTCTCATGTTTTTAAGGAATATTAATGCTAGGTAAGGAAACAGTGTGATTTTTCCCTGATATAATTGTTGTTGTAAAAAAGGACCAATTGCAATTTTCATGTTTTGCTGGAGAATTGAGACTTTTTTTGGGAATGCAACTGAAAATTCATTATGTGGCCAAATGGTTAAATGCCCCAGACTATGTACAATACATTCTCAGTCAGCCATCAATGGCATCTCAAGCTGTATACAGCACATCAGTTTTCAGTGGGGTAGCCTCTCCTCTCTCCTGTAGGCATATGTATGTCTCCATTTTTATACCAGGTAATCCTAAGCACCAGCTATTTTTCATTACACAACATGACATGCTGTTCACCATTTTCATTCACGTTGGGCACTCAATGCCCACATCTGCCACATCACCCAGTCTTGCATTCAAATTACCTGTTTCTGTTACTCGATTTCTCTCATCAAAATTGCTGATGTGCTCACTCAGCTTCTCCCAGAACAGTCGTTTCTCATCTTCATTACTCTCATTTTCACTTGTATATGCACTACCAGTCACTTGCCTCTTGTTGTCACCTTTCATTTTCACCTAATTAATGAGGGGCTTAATTCCTTACACTCTTTCACACTTTCCACAACTCTCAGCAAGAGAGATCCCATCTTTTTGCTCTTGCCCTCACATTAACCCCAGACTTCACCTCACTTACATTCCTAAACATTCTTCCACCTTCCCGTCAGAACCTGAACATCCAGGTTCTTTTGAAGTATACTACTTACCTCTCCCTTCTTCTCATCCTGTCTAGTTTCTTGCATAGTCAGACACCCCAACTTGAGCCTTTGATGAAGATGAGCACACCTTACATGGCTCTTCCTCCTTTTGAAAATTGAAATGTAACAGGGATAGGTTTGCAGCAGCCTGCTCCCACCTCTTTTAGTCCTTTTGTGATGTGAAAGGAATATGAGGGTGGTATTCTTTTTCCTCTCTCCTCAGTCTCATCCAACAAAGACTTTTACGTATCACAACGTTTTATGACCTGTGGTCCTGCCCATTGGATCCAGCCACCTTCCTATGAGTGCTTTAGGGCTTAGTAGAAGGAAGGGGCTTCTAGGGAAGGAAAGTCTTAGAAAACCTACACAATATCCATCTGGAAACAGCAGCCCACCCACAGTCCAATCTCACATATAAGCATGTATAACCTTTCAAACTACTCAACTCATCCTCCAATTACTGCTTTATATCATCTCTGTCCTCAGTATCTAAACTCAGAAAAATTGTTTTGCAACAGAACCAAACAAAACATCCCACTCTCGTGCATACAGCATGGTTTCATACCCAAATACTCACCATCACACTACATGCTGAAGTCACAGTCAACTATAACTCTACACAGTGCTAGTGGCAGTAGACATCAGCATTGCATTATACAGGACCCTGATACATCCTTACACCAAAAATACTTCACATCAACTTCCTCAGCAATGACAAAAAGTGGTCGACCAGTTTTATATCAGGACATCATGCTGAATCATGCATAGTGGCTTCACCTCTAAAACACTAAAACTGTACAAAGAGCAGTTCTTTATCCAATTCTCTTTAATCTCTTCTCACAACTTCCCATTGCCTCAGGCAAATTTGATCATGAAGGTCCTTTGGTAAGCAGTCAACCTCATGATCATGAAGGTCCTTTTGTATGCAGATGACCTCACAATCACATCACAATAATAGTAGCAGCATCAAATATGCAATTGTACATGGAATAATGGCTCACCAAGAACAGAATGTTTGCATCCCTACAGAAGTCTTCAATCACACTTTTAACCCCAGACACACAGATCCAGTTCAAACCCTTCATTCTCCTTGAATGAGTGGACAGTTGCTCCCTCTTAACAAAACACCAACCATTCTGTGCATCATAAACAATACACACACATCTTACACAACTTTCACTTCCCTCACCAATAACATAAACACAAAGGCAACACACAAACTAAATGCCCTCAGAACACTAACTGTCACCAGATTTGGACATGCAAAAGAATCACTTAGTAGCTTGTACAAACAATTCAACTCCATTTTAAACTGTATGTCACTTGTCTGGTTTTCTTCCCTCTCCACAACAAATATAACAATTGCAAACCATACAAATAATGCACTCAACAAACACAGGCTGACTAAGAATTACAGTCACTCAACACTCACATTGAAACAAAGATATTCCCAATACAGACCCACATGAACATGCAACAGCAGTAGACCCCCTACACACACACACACACACACACACACACACACACACACACACATGCACTGTGTTTGACCACCAACCCCTAAGTAGAAATAAAAAGCTTACCCTCTGCCTCACACATTAGTGCCTTGTACTCACAGATACCACCATACCCAACAAGTATAACTGGTAAAACTCATACACACGGAAATAACCTGACAAGCTATAAGCAATAAAACACGTACACTTTTAGATAACCTGACAGGCACTAAACAACAAACCTCTTAGCACAATTTTAAAATCCCACCCACCAGACATATATCCATCAGAAAACACACCCCCAGTATGGATTTGAGTCACACTTTCCTGCTTTTTCATTGGACATTGCATATCACTACATCATTAAAAATGCCATTTCAATGTATCCCAAGTTCCATGATGCCCCCAATGCTTCTACCATAAAGAAGACACCAAGCACTTATTCAAATGCCCTGCACCTGTAATCCCAAACAATGGATGTGGCCATCTTCCTGAGTGCTGCTGGAGATTGGAAGGTTACAAGGGACACCTAGGGCAGGCTATAACTATAAATGGGTGTAAGGAAGAAAGTTCAAGACTTGATTTGGGTGATAATGAAAGTGGATGGCAAGAGAGGGGTGATTATTAGTGCTTATGCACCTGGTCATGAGAAGCGAGTGTTTTGGGAGCAGCTGAGGTAGCAGTTTTGATACAAGAAACTGGGTGTTAGTGATGAGTGATGGGAGTGGAAAGATGAGTAATATGGCAGTTGAGTATATGATTGGGGTTCATGAGGTATTTGCTATGTATGGAAATGGTGAACAGCTTGTAGAGTTGTGTTCTGAAAAAGGACTGGTGACTGAGAAAACGTGGTTTTAAAAGAGGTGCATACTCATATATACATTTGTGATTAGGAAAGATTGTCAGTTGGCATTACTGGATTACTTTACATATTAAATGATAGGCATTTAAGAAAGAGACTTTTGGATGTAAATGGGCTGAGAGGGCTGTGGTTGGCATATCTGAGTACTATCTTTTGGAGGCTAATGTGAAGATTTGTAGAAGATTTTGGAAAAGAGGAAACAGTGTCTGAGAAGAGAGCGGTGAGAGTAAGAGAGCTTGGAAAAGATACTTGTGTGAAGAAATATCAGGAGGGATTGAGTGTTGAAAGGTATGAGATGAGTGAAAATGAAGCATGAGGAATGGGAAGTGTTCAGGGAGCAGTGCTAGCATGTGTAAGAGATTTGTATGCATGCAAAAGGTAGGAGGTGGCCAGATTAAAAAGTGTAGTTAGTGGTGGGATGAAGAAATAAAGTTGCTAGTGAAAGAGAAAAGATAGGTGTTTAGGCAGTACTTACAGGGAGGGAGTTCAAGTGATTGGGTGATGTATAAGAGAAATTAGCTGAAGGTCATGAAGAAAGTACTTGGGTTGAAAAAGGAGGACTAATGAGAGTTGGGGTTAGCGAGTATCGGTAAACTTTAGGGAGATTTGAGATAATGTTTTGGAAGGAGGTTAATAATGTACAAAAAAACAACAGAACAGAAAGGAACATCAATGGAAGCAAAAGGGAACTAGTAACAGGTAATGATGAAATGAGGAAATGGAAAGAGTATTTTAATGAACTGTTGAATGTGTTTGATGATAGGATTGTAGATGTAGGGTATACTTGGGTCAGGGTAGCATGTGAAGGTGAAAGAGACATGGAAAATGATTTTGTGGAGAGAGAAGAGGTGGTGAAAGCCTTAGGGATGATGAAATGTGGCAGGGTGGCTGGAATGGATGGTATTGCCATTTAATACCTTAAAAAAGAGGATGACTGAGTTGTTGATTGGTTGGCAAGAATTTCCAATGTATATATGGGTCATGGTGAGGTGCCTGAGGTTTGGCAGAAGGTATATTTAGTGCAATTGTACAAAGGCAAGGGGGATAAAGTTGAGTGTTCCAACTACAGGGTTATAAGTTTGTGGAGTTTACCTGGCAATTTGTATAGGAGGGTATTGATCAAGAAGATGAAGGCATGTACCGAGCATCAGATTGGGGAGGAGCAGTGTGGTTTCAGAACTGGTAAAAGATGTTTGGATCAGGGTTTTGGGGGCTTTAATGAACATTTATGAGAAGTACTAAGCAAAACAGATGGATTTGTATGTTACATTTATGGATCTGGAGAAAGCACATGACTAGGTTGATTGAGATACCTTGTGATATGTCTTAAGAATGTATGATGTGGGAGGAAAGCTGCTAGAAGTGATGAAAAGTTTTTATCTAGGGTGTAAAACATATGTATGAGGAGGTGGAGAAGAGAATGAATGGCTTCAAGTGAAAGTTGGTGTGTGGCAAGAGTTTGTCATGTCACCATGGTTGTTTAATTTGTTTATGGATGGGGTGGTGAGGGAGGTAAATGCAATAGTCTTGGAGAGAGAGGCGAGTATGCAGCCTTTAGGGGATGAGAGGGCCTGGGAAGTGTTAGTCATTTTTTGTTATTAGGTGTAATGGGGTTGAGGTACAGGTTAGTTGGGGTGAGTGTGGATGGAGAAAAACTGGAGGGAGTGAAGTGTTTTTGGTACCTGGGAGTGGATAAGGCAGCGAATGGAATCATGGAAGCTGATGTGTCATAGGATGGATGAGGGGGCAAAGGTTCTGGGAGCACTGAAGATTGTGTGGAAAGAGAGATTGTTATATGGGAGGGTAAAAATGGATATGTTTGAAGGTATAGTAAACCCAAGAATGATATATGGTTGTGAGGCATGTGCTCTAGATCAGGAGTTCTCAACCTGGGGTACATGTACCCCCAGGGGTACATTTGCACTACTCAAGGGGGTGGGTACATAGGGGTCTGAAAGTATAACCATGGTGTACACTGCTGTACAATGTACACCATGAGAAATGTAGAAAAAAAGTAATATAGAATACCCTTGTTACAAATCAGTTCAAAATCCTTATATAGTCTCTTACAGAATTTATAATAAAATGTAATCAATATAGTTTAGGAAGTTTTTAATCCTTAATATGTAGGGGTACATGGGAAGCTGTCAGAATGCCCAAGGGGTACAGAGGAGCAAAAACGGTTGGGAACCCCTGCTCTAGATAAAGGCTGTGTGGTGGAGTGTGGATGTGTTTGAAATGTTATGTTTGAGAATAATTTGTGATATGTGATGGTTTGATTAAGTAATGAAAGTGTAAAAGAGAAGTGTGAGAATGATTGGGCAATGGTTGACAAAGAGGATGTATGTGTCAGATGTGGAAGGAACAAGGAGAATGGGGAGACCAAATTGGAGATGGAAGGATTGAGTGACAAAAGGTTTTTAGCAGTCAGGGCCTGTACATGCAGGAGGGTGAAAGATGTGCACAGTATAGAGTGAATTGGAACAATGCAGTTTACATGTGAAGCATCTGGGGTAATCCATGAAAAAGTGTATGGTGCTTGGTGGTAAATAGGGAGCTGTGGTTTCATTGCATTACAAGTGACAGCAAGAGGATGGAGGGGAGTGGATGTGGCTTTTCTTTGTGTGTTTCTCACATCACCTCAGTAATGTGGGGAATGGCAATCAGTTATGGAGGAGTCAGATGGGGAGTGCTCATCCTCATAGGCTCAGATTTGGGTGTCTGAATGTGTGTTTGAGGAAAGAACCCTGGGTGTTCTGGCTCTGAGTGAAACGAAGCTCAAGGGTAAAGGGGAAGAATGGTTGGGAAACAACTTTGGAGTGAGAGGTTGGTGAGAGGACAAAAGCTAAGGAAGGAGTAGCTCTACTCCTGAAGCAGAAGTTTGTGGGAGTGTGTGATAGAGTGTAAGCAAATAATTTCCAGATTGATGTGGGTAAAACTGAAAGTGGATTGTGAAAGAAGGGTAATTATTTGATGCTTATGCACCTGATCTTGAGAAGAATAATTTTGAGAGGCAAGTGTTTTAGGAGCAGCTGAGTGAATGTTTCACCAGTTTTGGTTCACGAGACCAGTTATCAGTGATGGATGATTTAAATGCGAAGGTAAGTAATGAGGCAGTTGACAGTATAATTGGTGTATATGGAATATTCTGTGTTGTGGATGGTAATGGTGAAGAGCTTGTGGATTTGTGTGCTGGAAAAAGACGGGATTCGGAATACCTGGTTTGAAAAGAGAAATATACACAAGTATACATATGTGAGTTGGAGAGATGGTCAAAGGGCATTATTAAATTACATACTAGTTGATAGGCTTGTAAAAGAGAGACTTTTGGATGTTAATATGCTGAGAGTGGCAGCTGGTGGGATGTCTGACCACTACCTTGTGGAGGTGAAGGTAAAGATTTGTAGATGTTTTCAAGAAAGAAGAGAGAATGTTGGCAAGAAGAGAGTGTTGAGAGTAAGCGAGCTTCAAAATGAGACATGTTAAGAAATATCAGGAGAGATTAAATGTAGAATGGCAAAAGGTGAGAGCAAGTGAAGGAAGGAGAGTGGATGAGGAATGGAATGTATTCAGGGAAGCAGCAGTAATGGCATGTGCAAGAGATGCATGTGGCATGAGAAAGGTGGGAAGTGGGAAGATTAGGAAGAGTAGTGAGTGGCGGGATGAAGAAGCAAAGTTGTTAATGAAAGAGAAAAGAGAGGAGTTTGGATGATACTTATAATGATTGAGTGTAAATGACTGGGAGTTGTATAAGAGAAAGTGGCTGGAGGTCAAGAGGAAGGTGCAAAGGTTGAAAAAGAGGGCAAATTAGAGTTGGGGTGAGCAAGTGTCGTTAAACTTTAGGGAAAATAAAAAATGTTTTGGAAGGAGGTAAATAATGTGCATAAGACAAGAGAATAAATGGGAACATCGATAAAGGGGGCAAGGGGGGAAGTGATAACAGGTAGTGATGGAGTGAGGAGGAGATGGAGTGAGTATTTTGAAGGATTGTT
>JAYMFT010255527.1:0-10842 GCA_038088735.1 Panulirus argus
ATAAATACACTGCTATAATTCATGGTGTGTGTACTCTCCGACCCAATATCCTGAACTCAATACGAAAAGTATTTATAGGTGTTGAAATTTTTTTTGTTTATTGTCAAATATTCCCGACAAATACAGAGTACAGGGGCCTTACCCCAGAGACGAATTTGGCTTTAGATTCGCTGATATTTTCGACCTTATTTTAACAGTAATAATAAAGAGAATAAATGATATCCATTTAGTTTTCATTTATTTATTGTTTAATTCTAACATCTTTGTTCGCCAGCTTCTGTCCAGTTATTTATTTATAAACCTATACTTCCATAGTTCTTTTAGTGATATGATTGGATTTATTACACATAATGATGAAAATAATAGATAAATGATTTATTTTGAACAACCATATTTGATAAGGAAATAAACGAGAGCACAGTTAAAGGGGAATAAAGAATATAGTATGTTTATCAGCGCAGAGTTTTGCAGTGGTAATGAAACGTGGGTTACATTCTCCGTAGACTTTCTCGCAATTCGGCTCTCCCGGGTTATCGGATTCTTCGCTAAATTTTACGAAATACGCTTTCGTTAAATTCGTAAACGTATTCTTGTATTAGTGAATTGATTATTAGCAAGTCCTATGATGACTTTGTTTTGTGTTGCTGAAATGTGTGTGTGTGTGTGTGTGTTGGCAAATCGCTCCACTTATAAGTTGTAGGTGTGTGTTTGTGTGCGTGAAGCGAAGTGTATTGAGTATTGCACTAAAAGAATCGACTTTTGGTAGGTTATCACACTGTTTATACCTTTGTTCTCGAGCGCTTGGCTCTTAAGTGTTAAGTGGGACTTTTTTTTGTCCTTTCAGATAATCTCCTTGTTTTGAATATTGTTCTGAAATTACAGTCATTACTGTGAAGTACTGATTTGAAAGGAATTTTTATCCGAATTCAATTTCTCTTTCTAAGAGACAAAGGTGAGTCTGGATAGCCGTTTGAATTCGCTACGTTTGTCAGTGCCCAAAACTATATCTATTCTTTCACTTCGAATTTGTAATAGAATATTAGATATTTAGAAGACAGAGATATTCATGAATCTCATCCTTTCTAGACTTTTTTTTTTTTTGTCATTTTGTATTTTAATGCTAATAAGATCATTTTCCAAGATTTTCTATCCTCCCTAGATAATTCGGTAATGTTGTGGACAATATCTACTGAATCGGAAGGGACCAAGTGCAGGGAGAAGAGATTCAGAACTCGCAAATAATACTCGTAAAAGATTCGTGAACTTTAGTAGATAGTAGACTGTTATAGGTGAAGTCATATACCAGGGTAGAAGATGATAGCATATGGTCCCACTCAATCATGTTCTTGAGACGCGTTTTTCTCAGATATCTTTACTTATTGTCCAATTGAATTATTTTTTTCCAATTTATGAGATTCCTTTTATATTCACACAATTTTTTACCTTAGTTTCATGTTGTCTTGGGAGGGAGAGGCTTTTGGATGTGAATGTGCTGAGAGAGGCAGCTGGTCGGATTTCAGATCATTATTTGGAGGAGGTGATAGTAGAGATTTCTAATCATTTTCGGATAGGAGGAAACAATATAGGTGAGAAGAGTGTAGTGATAGTATTTATTCTTTATCTATTTGGATTCATATTTATTATTTCCTTTCTGTTGATGATGACGGAGAGAATCCTTAATGATCTTACATTTGGATCTACACTTCTTTATCTACGTATATAAAGTGTTGTTCCCTTTCTGTTCGTTCCTGTTTTCTTTCTCTTTTATTCTTGTTTGTAAACAAAGTACCGTGTGGAATCCCAACACACGCTGCTCTCATTTACTTCATTTACTGGACAGAGGGAATATTACATCGGTCCCGTGGATTACCATGTTAACAACAAAAAAGGAATTTGTGTTCATGTCCTTTTTTTATTTTTCATTTTTTTGTCGTCGAGAATTGAATTAATTTCTTTATTGGCCTAATGACCTGGTAGAGAGAGAGAGAGAGAGAGAGAGAGAGAGAGAGAATATGAAACTGACGAAAACTATAAAGATATTTTCTTCGCTCGGGGACGTAACATTTTTCTCTATCTATTTCACACGAGCCATTTTTCATGTATGATGGCGGAACATAATGTCTGTAATGTATTTTTCATGATAATCTATTTTTTCCCAACCGGCTAATTCTTTTTATTCTATTTTTTTTCGCGAGGGGGGGAAGCCAATATATCACCCAGGGTACAAATATTTGTTAAGTTATTCATAGCCCAGGCTTTTGCATGTCGCTCCCAAAGCCTATTAGACAGAGCATTTAAAAATCTATCTTCTCTCTCTCTCGAGTTCAGAGAGAAAGCAATATTCGTATCATTTTCATCCTCTTGTCTGATGACCTCCTTTCACATCCTAGTCAATCTCCCGCTCTCTCTCTCTCTCTCTCTCTCTCTCTCTCTCTCTCTCTCTCTCTCTCTCCCTTTTTTACACCCGTCTCCACCTCTGCTCTCTCACTTGTGTCAGTCCGGCTGTTGAAACAGCCATCCAAACGCTACAAGAAAATCCCACTTGTATACCCTTGTCAAAACTTTAAAACTTACATATCTCTCGAGAAGTATCAACCCGTGTGACAGAGCCACTTCAGGGTCTCCTTGCAATGTTGCAGAGAGAGAGAGAGAGAGAGAGAGAGAGAGAGAGAGAGAGAGAGAGAAAGAGAGAGAGAGAGAGAGATCTTTATTGTATTTATTCTACTATCTCCTTAAAATCAGCATTTAGTGAGTGCATTTCTGGATCTGTGCAGTTATCTCGTGTATCTTAAGGAACATTTGAACATACAGAAACGTACACTAACGACCATATAAGCCCATATATACAAGAACGCTCAGGCGTTTAGTCATAAAAGTGATAACAAGTCTTTAAAAGCCTCATCAGTTCCGTTATCTGTACTTGCTTAACAGCCCCTCTCTGCATCTCTGAGAGCTCCGGCGGAAGTTGCAGTAATTGACGGGACTGGAACCAACGCATCACTAGAAAGGCAAATAAACTAAGAGATGAATTATAAACTAACTTCTTAAACTGCCTCACCAAATGCTATTTCGACAGCTCTTGTGACGCTCGAGATCAACAGGTAATCTTCATTAACTAAACTCGAATATTTGGGACGAGACAACATTTCATTCTAGTCTCATCAAATAGTCCACATTTCCTACAGCTTTTCACTCTTACCAGTCGTATCTAAATGGCCATTTATAAAATCACTCACCATTTTCACACTCTGACTTGCCTCGTTTCTCTCTCTCTCTCACTGAGCTCAGCAACGGAAAACGATGATGATAAAATACAGTATTTGTACTGGTTAAACTGAAGGGGTAAGCAAAAAAAAGATGACATCTTGTATTGTTAACCCAAAAACTTTAGCGAATTCCATGGAACTGGAACTGACGGAGAGACATACGCCTTGACATCTTCTTCTGTTTCCCGTTCGTACGGATGAAGTCAGCGAGGCATCAGCTACACTTACGTCCCCAGCGCTTCAGCGTAAGCGAGTCTGCAGAGGGGAAACTTAGTTTTCAAATGCGTTAATTAATTTGGAGCAGGATGGTGTGACCGGACTCGCAAGGGCGTGGCACCGTGTGGCTAGAGTGGAGTGAGAGGTGGAAGAGAGGGGTGGAGTAGTGGGTTGTTGTGGTGGAGGATTAAAGTGGCCATTTTGGTAAGTGTAGTAATTGACGTTGATTATATGGCACGTTGAGGGAGGCGCTGAGTGCTAGTGAGTGAAGGTGTGTGTGGTGGAGAGTGGCGGAGAGTGGTGGTGTTGGTGGATAGATAGATGAGTGTGTGAAGATGCGCTTGGATGAACGCAGGGCAAAATAAGGGGTAATTGAAAATGTATTTTGGTAAAAGAATGCTTTTGTGGGCCATAAGGAACGAGTCAAATTTATGAGGAAGGAACGTGGAAAGCCCGTCGCTTCAAATGACAAGGGCGAGACATTAGCGAACACAGTGCTGACCTCTGACCAAGCCATTAAGTATTTTCTGCTGATTCCCCAATATGAAAATTGAATTACTGATGACCAACTTCATTTCTGTTTGTACAAGAATACAAAGCGAACCGGAAACTGTCAATTCGTAGCCACTGAGTTGGTCAGTGAAGTCCTTCCTCGTCATTTGTGGTTCTTGTTTCTGGCTTGAAAGAAAATCTATGAGATGTTTTGGGACAACAGACGTGAAGAATGTGTTTTTCGCGGCAATGTAATGTCAGGAATAATTTTTCGGAAGAATATCCGTACGATCATTACACACATACACATGCAGACAAGTATGCATATACGAAAGACTTACTCAAAGGCGTGAATGTTGGTATATGTGACCTAGTTCTCCCCTACACCGTCTCCACGGAGGATAATTGGAAATGCTGAAATTCTAGCTGAGGAGTATTGGGTGTATGATATTCAGAATTGAGGAATACATTGGCCGTGTGATATTCAGAATGGAATAGCAATGTTGGATGGTGACAATTATGGCTCTGATGTCCATATACTGTGTCTCAATAGCAAGGAAATAAATGAGATTATATACATCTATACAACACATCTATCATATTTATCTAAAGTATACACATTTATCTAAAGTCACCGGGCTATGTACCATCAAGATTGCAAAGTTGCACTTAGATTTCACACACGGCAGCATTGAAAATGAATACCTAGTACATGAGATAGAGCACATAGTAAAGAAGAGAGCAGTTAATAACAGACAATCGAACCAGAATAGTATTTTGGTCCAACGATGAAAAATAAGAAGCCTTAGTCACCTGCTTCAAGGAAGGAGACTTGGAGAACGAATCCATATCTTCGATACAGAAGCAAACTACTTTACTTTCCGCGAAATCTGCGCAGTTAGGGAGCATTCTATTTATCGCCAGTGAGTTATAACGAAAGACGGACGGTGGATGAAACTTGAATGACTGGGTCGATGAGATTTTCAGTTGAGCTGGACACCACGAGGACACACAACTGAGATACAGGAAACATGAGAGATGGGATGTAATTTACAGATACGCGAGATCCAGAAGTAACTACGTCATATCATGAAAGTAAAAGCTAGTGAAGTATGAAGAAAACGGAGTCGAGAACCAGCCCTGTTTTGCGAGGAGACGCATGATATGCGATGCACTGTCCAAGTGAGAAACAGTGGAAGGTTCCAAAGTCTTTGAAGTCTATCTAGGTTCATTATGCGACTTTCATCGTAGGATAAACACCGAGTCTCTTTCCTAAGGCAGCGAAAAGATAAGTTGCCTGGTAGTTTAAATGCATGAGGAAACTGTCTCGAGGAGTTACGATCATCTGAAAGTCGAAGGAAAGATGTATGAGAGTGTATTCGGTCGACAGGTGGAGCGACGTATTCTCGGAAATTGTTGTCTTTTTTGTTTGAACCAATTTTGTGATATGGCACCAGAGGTAGAATTACGAGTTGTATTTTGTGGAAGGAGATCATGATTTAGTTAAAGTTAGTTGGCTACAAAGCTCTGGCGAAATGAGTAATATGAAGCATGCGGATAGCCATTGTTTGCCAAATGACCTACTGCAGTAGTTATATCCTCGGTGTTCTGCTTCGTGATCCCCTGAATAATGGCTTGGAACACGACTGAAGTCATCTTAGCAGTGTCTCCATCCAATGATAATGACATATTGGCATGACTTGATGTCGAACTATCTCATACCCCGTGCAGCTGTATGTTACCTAGCAAGATACGGTATTAACAAATACCTTACTTGTGCGAATTGCTTTACTTACTGAGGCTCGTCTTGTGGGTATGTATGCATACGTGAATGTTTGTCAAATGTATGTATGTATGTATGTGATTACCTATTTGTACTGTACGAGGAGGGGGGGTTTGACGCCTGTAGAGCCACACTTGTGTGTATGTATGCATTGTATGTATTGTATGTATGTATGTATGTATATATAGACTCATGTATATATGTATGTCTCATTTCATTCAGCCTGTTCTACAATTTTTTCTCCTTTTATAATCCTTGACCAGACAGTACCATTCTTGATGAGAATGTTCAATGCATTGCCCATGGGAGGGACTCCAGAGGAGAACCTGAAGATTGAGTTATGCATAAGATATGTTGCCGCCACCCAGGCAATGTGGAGGTTTCTCACACACACACACACACATATATATCCTTTTCTTAACCTGGCAAAATAAATGTACCATCCAAACGACACCTTTTTTTTCTTTCTCCCTGCTTTCCCATTCTTATTTATTTTTGATAGATAAATTCATATTTCTAAGAGTTTTAATGCCTTAAGACCACAGAGTAATCTAATATAATACGAGACTTTGCTACAAGCCGTATTTGTTCTTCCAATATATTAATGCTCTATTCAAGTATAGAGGAATTAGACTATCGTGTGTTTTATCATCTGTTATGCATGGGAAGTTTCAGTGGATATACGCATATCTATCTTCACAGGTCCTCTTCCATGAATCTAAGGTTTGCGAAGGTCGACTCCAGGCGGTATTCTGGTGTGGCTTGGTAAAAGACTGGAACCCCCTCACTTGCTGTTCAATACTTGATGAATATAAGACTTTCTGCAACAGTGTAATTTCAAGGCAAATTTTCATCCTTGGATTCCTTTCTCGGATAATAGAATAATGAATGTTTTATAAGGTATCGGAAAATTGAATAAAGATCTATGAATATTTGGCCTCTCCTTCGATTATTGTGTATGAATCCATCCAAATCCTGACTACCAGATCCAAGTTTGTTTTGGGAGGAATTCATAAAAGAGGACTAATGTTTTGAAAGTGAGACGCAAAATTAAAAAAGATAGATAAGGAAGAATACTGGAAAGAAGGGGAATAGAACAATATGAAAAATGAAACCAGACGACTGAAAAAAGAAAAAGGTATTAACTAAAGATCCCACAAATAAAGATATCTAATAATCCTCTCAACGAAACTAAAACTTAAGCAGTAAAGCAAAATGAGACGAAAAGAATTACTGGATTGTGTAGATTATAAGAACTTCAGGCAGGAGTCTTGAGAGCAAAGAATAGATAAACATCAAACGTCATGGAAGCAAGAAACTCTACCAAACATAAGTAAACAAACGTATCCAAGATGAGGCTTGTTGACCAGCCCCACTTGGGGAGCAGATCTAACCACGCGGTTGGAGCCACTGGGTGGTAGATCCCCGTGGGGCTGGTAGCACAGGCTGGTTTAAAACCCCCTAGGTGGGTTCTGACAGCACGGGGTTGCACGGGGTTGTTGTGGTTGGGTCTGACAACAAGGGAGTGTGGAAATGATACCACGCTGCGGGGCGAGGCTCACTCAGCGTTGGCAACAGGGAGTGGTATGTGGCGGGAAGGGCAGGGGCTCGGCTCCCCGTCCCAGGGCGGTACGGTCGCCAGTAAATATTTGGTGTATACACTGCCGGAGATGGAGATGTTGTGTCGCCGGTCAAGTGAGAGCCTTCCTCCGTGACGGGACGACACACCATGTAAAGAAGGGCTGGACGAACGCGAAAGAGGAGAAGAAGAAGGGAAGAAGATGAGGATAGGAGGAGGAGAGATAGATAGATAAATACCTACCCCTGTCATAGTGGTGTGGCTAGACAGAAGGAGGAGCCAAATTATGTATAGAGTAGAATAAGGAGATGGAAGGATGAAGAGGGAACAAGATAATGGAGACAGGAGGAGGAGACCCGGTCAAGATTCATGAGAGACGACGAGGGAGCAGAGAGAGACGATGACCTGAGCAAACATCTCGTATGAGCAGGTTTCAAAGACTCGGAGGTTGACTAACACAAAAACGACGCGCCACTCACAAATAGACTCATTACTGTTGTGGTGAATTGAAAACTGTGAATTAGTAACCTTTGTGTTTAGTGGTGTCTTCATCCTCTGTGTCTGTTGCTTATCTATCTATGGTTTAGAGAAACATTATTAGATAATTCAAGACGACAAATGTGAGGTATATGTTTCTAAGACCTATATACTGCCAGGAAGAAAATTTCATGACATTTATGTACGATTCTTGCCGTTATCAGCTCACTCCCACACCAAGTCCTTGGTACATGAGTGGAAAGAGTGCCAGTTGGCACAGTTAGTGCAGATGAAGTACTCCTATCTGGAGACGTGGTTGCTATTGTGGGGCACTCACATCATGAGTGGTCGATGTTGTTAAGACTCTCCCCTCCAACTAGCATGGTTGTTGAAGGCCCTGACTCACTCCCGCCCTCTGGCTGTACACTCAAGACACTAATGTAATCAATTAGACACAGGAAGCGGTAGTGACCTTGCCTTAGATACACATAATGTTGCATTCTGCACATGTAAGGGGGCCACAGAAGACCTGGAGTAATGACTACTGCATCAAGCACATCAGAGAATGCCCCGTGAAGTCAAAGTTAATGGCTCCGACGTATTGTAAATTCAAAGACACGAGGACGAATCCAAGTTCTGGGACAAATCGAGGAAGCCTTAAATTTAATGAGGGAGGAAGTCAAAAATCGGACGAGTAAGAGAGAGCTTAGCCTTCACGCCACCCAATATGAGGCGTTGCAGAACCATCTGTGCGATGGACAAAGACAGATAAACAAGCATGTCGACAGATTCTCTCATTTCTCCGTAAAGAAAGATTTGTCTGACTTACAAAAAGGAATCCCATACTATTCCCGATATAGTTTAACTCTGCATGGCGCTGCTTTTGGACTTTTGTCGAAATAGCAGGTTGGTAACCGTAATATAAAAGCAATTCTCTTTTCTATTTTTTTCCAAAAGTATATAAGTCCGGTTACTGAACGGGGAAACAGTTAATTAAACTCATCGTAAAACTGTGACCACGAGCAGTGCAGAACGAGAGACCAATTACACACGGTATAAAGAGATAGAGGGAAAAAAAAAGAGAGGAAAGTGAAATGAACAAGTAGAATTCAAAGTATGACTAGTGTGGCTAGGGAAAAAAATACCTGTGTATTCTAGGTCTGCATACTGACCCAGTATTGCTTTCTGATTTTAGGTGAGCAGGTACAAGAGAAAGACTGACCATATTCCAAATGCAAATTTGATATTCATGTCATTTACTCAAGGGATGGAGGCCTAGTGTGAATGCAATGATGAATGTTTTCAGCAGTCGTATCTCTAGCATTTGCTACTATTTGGTACGCATCGTCTGATAGATATTTCGATTCGAATGCGTTCATTAAGACGGATGTTATATCGATGTTCCGTTTGTTATGTTGCCGAGTAATGAGCAGCTGTTGATACAACGGTCTCCCTCTTTGTGCTCTTGATCCGTCTGTGCTAATTAGTGTAATAATACCATCGGGGTTGATCGCCTCTACATGCGCCCTCTGTCTTAAACGAGAATGTGGTGAAACTAGGCTTCGGTGACAGTTGAAGAAGTTATTTTCTGTCCCTGTAAGATCTTTTTGACCCTGTGCATCACAATGATCCTCCTCAGATCTGTCTCTGGATGCCATTCGAGTGATTGAGGTTTCTGAAAAGACTCGACGCCTCTTGGACTGTGAATACCAATGGTTCCTCTCTTGAGTCTGAGACGAGAGGTAGCGGTAACGTTTTTGAATCCTGCTAGGCGTCACAGGCCGGACCTGCTGGGATGAGAAGCGTACATAGTCATGAGGGTATGAATAGGCTATCAGTCCTACACTTTCTTCTTAATCCTTCACTAGTACCATACGGATATATAATTTCTGTTATTCTTTTGGTTGCTTTATATGTGTGTCTAAGGGAATCATAAGAAATCATATATATATATCGTACATCCTTGAGTCTCAGGCTGACATGGGTTCTTGACTACTGAGCATTTGAAGACGTAACAATATAACCCACTTGAATGCGGAGATATTTGATGCATTGGTATCTTCCAAACGAGAAAAAAAAAAGTTTTTGGAAGCAGCTAAGTTGTTTTTCCCCTTACGGTTTAAGCTCAGTCTGGGAATTTCATCTTAGGATACACACTGGGTCTTTCTTTATAGACAGTGGTAAGAAAGTTGCCTGGTTGTTTAAATGCATGAGGAACTGTCTCACGGATCGTTTTGAGACTTGAGAGATGTGCGAGAAGGTCTTCGTTGTTTTGGGAAGATGGAGAGACAATTCCTACCTTTTTTTCTCTCCCTCTCGTAAATCGATAGTTTCGTTTGATGAATTCTACGACAACTTGCACCTCAGGTAAACCTCACAAGCTGAGTATGCTTAGAATTATAATAATGCAGTGAGAAGACCTGATGACGATAAAGGTTACTTATTGGGTAAGCTAAGGGAACGATTTATGACAGGTTTATTTTGATGTTTTACTCTATCAATCTGTTAAATTTCTCACGAGATTAGTTCTTAAGAAACTCTTTTGCCAGGTATATCAAATTAGGCAAAATATTGCAACACTGAATATGAAGCAGATCTACATAATTCGTTTCCTCCGTAATTTAATTATGAAAGTGTTGTCCCACTTATTCTGGCATCTCGGGGTAATTCGCTACGTTTACTTATTTTTTCTTTCAATCTTTAAGTCAGATGCCTGGCAGTCGTCTATGCAAATGAGTTCACATTAAAGTGTATCCGGGGAAAAGGCCAAATGGAACATCAGTTTTCTTTCGGGCGGAAGAGCCAGGCAAAGGCCTCGTTGGAAAATGCGTCATCTTGCAACATCATAAAGTATTTGGAAAAGACCCACGGCAGTTGCTGGGGTCTGTAGCCACGAGCGACAGAGCTTAAAATGCAGGAACAATCTTGCATATCTCTTTTCAGAATTTTGCGTGGGTAAGAGAGAGAGAGAGAGAGAGAGAGAGAGAGAGAGAGAGAGAGAGAGAGAGAGAGAGAGAGAGAGAGAGAGA